>VMBQ01003370.1:0-70088 GCA_007657795.1 Dreissena rostriformis
CTTTACAGCCCAAACATAGTATATTCATTATAAAATTATTGCAAAGCCAAGAATTGAAAATCATTTTACGAATGACACACAACTTAAGTTGTGTACAGCAAACAAACACAGCATCCTGTCCCATGTGTTAACAGTGACATTTAATGTCGAAACTATACATGCTTCATTTAGGCAGTCACACATTCAGAAGTTTTTTCCATCTCTACATTTATACATAACAAAGAAACATATATAACTGCTAATTGATAATGACAATTTGATTAGAAATTATGCCCTATTTCAACACACTAATCTTTTTACTGTTTCATCGAAGTTAACAAAATACTCAAACAATTTAATTCACACAAACAGTCATGTCTCTGTAGAAGAAAACAACATTCCAGCGTTAGGAAACAGAATATCTCCTGACGAAAACATCAAAAGGCATTTTATAAAAAAATTAATATCTATTTATTTACAAAATATATGAGATCATTGAATACCCAAAATGCTTCTTAGTTTTCTTATTTTACAAACATCAACATATCTGACAGCAGTCTCTTGGCCATGTTTACGGTACATTAAAGAAAACGTAGGCCAGACAAAAAACTTAAGAGGATGTGTGCCTATACCTTCACCTGCAGTACAAAGTAAATACCTAGAAATCAAATAAAAACATAACGTTTTCCAATAAAAACAATCTGAGATTCTCCACAATTGGAAAGGAAAACGCTTAGCACTTAAGGGATGTTTACAAAAAAATGGTTATTAGCTATCACAGACAAATATTATATACTTAAATACCGCATCAACGGCACACATCTAGCTAGCATCGACTGGTTCCCAGCATTAAAAACTGTTGATCAAGCAACAAACTGATTAAAGTGTACAGATATATTATTTTGTACCATGATTATACAATGATCACTGGACGAAACTCTGAACTTACGACTGAATCCATGTTTTCATTCAATACAAAAATAGTTGCGTAAATACACGAACCAATTCAACAAGTTTCAATAACAATTAGAAAAAAATACGTTAAAGCACTATCTATCGCTAACAATCTATAACACCTCTTAACAGTCACTTTCATAGTAGCATAGAGCCTGTTTTTGAACAATGTACGCTATGAATACACAACAGCGAGTATCCAATAGTTCTCCCGCAACTAGATTTCACTTCTCGAGGCAAACAGTCAACCCAAAATCCTGTGTCCACCACATTTATTTTGACACTCCTTCGCATAATTTCTAAACTCACAAGGCCTCTATACATATGACTTGTTCAATCAACACTGGTTCTCAAGAAATCACATCATAGGATAATTCAAGTGTGGTTTCATTCTTTTCCCGTATCAAATCAATGTGATCAGAGCTTTGTTATCTATGAACTCCACAAATACACTACAGCTCAACTGCATAGCAGTGTTTCAGTAGATGTACATGCCAACGATTGTAAATTCTAACCAAGCTAATACAATGAAGTCGTAGTTCACACAATTTGTTCTCCAGTAAACAACATGAAGTATTTCAAATGAGGTCAGACTGTATAACAGCTTCACTTGGCCTTTTTTCCACTATTTTCAAAAACCCCAGTAGTTTAAACCTGAAAATAGATAAAAATCTATTGTAAATATTTATATAAAGAAAGCAACCAGTATTTTTTATGAAACACGGTCACCCACAATATGACAGCGTTGTTTTATTTTTAAATATCAGAATCTTCACTATTATAGTGTGTATGTTCAATGACATCTGATTCACCTTCACAGAAAATCTAAAAGTGCAGCTTACTCATGCTCTGTCATACTTAAACTAGTGGCTGACACATACAGTTTGTTTATACGTTAGTAAACATTATGTCAGCCCACAGCTGTCGACCGCAGGTTGATTTCTTTGGTTTGATTGATCGTTGGACTTATATAACTTACATAAATGATGAATCTTTTACTTTAATTGAGTTTCTGTATCACAGGTATCATTAAGGAAAGTCAATTTCAATCCCACCGAAAATCAATAAGTATAATTATAAGACCCCGCTCACCTGATCACCCGTACCGTCCCACTCGTCTACGTCTAGTCATATGGAGCTCTCGCAATGCACCACTTCCTCCTCTGGGATATCCTCGAGGCGCTCCATGTCCGGCACAAACTCCCTGCGTGTCTCCCGGGCTCGCGCGCGAGGGACAGTGAACCCAACGAGGCCGCCTGCTAACATCGCGCCACCCATTGCCATCAGAGCCACCTGGCTGGTCAGCACATCTGGGGAAAACAACAAAATATTAGATATTCAGCATGCTTTTTACTTAGAATAGAAGTGATAGAAGTGAATCATTAAACCTGTACCATGTTTAAGTACAAGTTTTCTGGTTGTGTGTAGCCTGATAATTAAGTCTAGAGTGATCTCCCCTGATTGCATGTTCTATTTTTAGAAATAAAGTTAGTGGCCCATTTGGGGAGTTTTTAGCTATTTAACAACGCTTTACATCTTTAGTGAACACTTTATTGCTTTATTAATATTAGATATTAAGCATGCTTTTTACTTAGGATAGGAGCGCATTCTTAAACCTTTATCACTCAGATATGGGCTTTGAAGCGCTTGTAGTCCCTTAGAAAATCAAATTAAATTTAAGACCTTTCTAAATGGATTCAAGTTTTAAAGGCTTCATTTCCAACACTTAGATACTGATATGAGCAGCAAACAGCATAAAATGTGAACAGACTGCGAGTGACTTGCATGCTGTTCTGGTTTTATGCTGGTTGCATATGGCCATTTTCACTTTGCTTCTGAGCGGGAAAGGGTAAGAACCCCGTAAAATCCAATCCTCGACTTACGGCTGATGATATGGCTCGCACAGACGGCAATTCCTTGAAAGAACTCGAGTAATCCGAGGCCAGAGACCAGCTTGTCTTTGTCATACAGCTGCATCAGGATGATGGACTGCAGCGTGAAGAATGACGCTGGAAAAAAGGAACCACAAAAGTTATAGCAACGTTATTCAGGGTGTGTGGAAATACTCAGCAAAACCTTAGTACATAAGGCCTTACACACATGAGCCTTGTTCTGGGAAAACTGGGCTTAATGCATGTGCATAAAGTGTTGTCCCAGATTAGCCTGTCCAGTCCGCACAGGCTAATCAGGGTTGACACTTTTCGTCTTAACTGGATTTCTGTTGAGAAGGGACTTTCTTAAAACAAAAAAATCCATCAAAGCGTAAATTGTTGTCCCTGATTAGCCTGAGCTAACTGCACAGGCTAATCTGGGATGACACTTAACCCACATGCAATAAGCATGTTTATTTGTAAAAACAATAAATTCTGATACAAAGATTTTCACAAAAAATGAAATAATAATTATTTTGAAGGAACAATTATAGGATGATTCCTATTCAGTTTCCTAAAAATCTGCCAAGAAGTTTAGGAGATGAGATGTCTTTTGAATGAAATATCTACGCATGAAAAAAAAACAGACCATGAATAGTCACATAAGCTCATAATGATGCCTGTTCAGGGTTTTTTTCCCTTCTCAGAGAATGGAAGTTTTTCACAAATTTGAGAAGTTCCGGACTCAAATTTTCACATTTTAAAGAAGTGTGTGACTCATTTTTTTACAGTTCGCGTTCTTGTTTTCACAATTTGAAAAGTATGTGAGGCCACTTCACAAAGATGGGGAAAAAAGCCCTGCTGTTGCACCCTGAGTAAGCTAATAAAAAGGAAAATCTTCGTAAAGAAAACCCGCCATGACTAGAACTGAGTACCTGAGAAAAGCCCCAAGAGGACAGCGTAGAATTTCAGTGAGCTGTAGTCCTGGAAGAGGGAGCTGCATAGCGACACAACGCCCGCGAGAGTCACCATGAAGCTGTTAAAGTAGACGGGATTCACGACGGGTCGGTCCGCGATGAAGCCGATCACCGGTCGACTGATCATGCTCGTAACCCAGAATATCGTGATCAGGTACTTGGATTTCTCTTCTGCGATGCCGAGGTTGGAGCTGTGTTTCGGAAGGTGGTAGAACGGAATGACATAACCTGTAAAAGAAATGTTTATTTTTTTATTTTTATGAAAAAAAAAAGTACCATAAAAGCGCAAAGTCTTGTCCCTGATAAGCCTCTGCAGATGGGTTAACG
This sequence comes from Dreissena rostriformis, assembly GCA_007657795.1. NCBI lineage: Eukaryota > Metazoa > Mollusca > Bivalvia > Myida > Dreissenidae > Dreissena > Dreissena rostriformis. Next base: position 4,109 of record VMBQ01003370.1, read on the forward strand.
TGATGAAAGTATATACATATACATCAGTGTTTTTTTTTCGTTTAAAATCAGGAAAGGTATCCGGCCCCATTCCCAATCGAAAAAAGTAAATATTTTTCCCAAAGTGGACCTTAAAATTCCCAATTGAGGGTTTCCAAAATTATTTATTTTTTTAAATCTCAACATTTTGTTCATCTCCAATCCAGCTCTATACGTTAGTTGAACCTTAAGTAAATATAATTTTGAAAACACTTTTATTCTCAATTTTGAAGCATTTGTTATAACAACAACACTAATTTCCCAATTTTAGCCAAATGCCCCCATTTTTCCCAATCCAAAGGGACCTGGCCCCATTCCCAAAATGGTGAAAAAAAGACCTTTGACCTTGAAGGATGACCTTGACCTTTCACCACTCAAAATTTGCAGCTCCATGAGATACACATGGATGCCAAATATCAAGTTGCTATCTTCAATATTGCAAAAGTAATGAGCAAGGTTAAAGTTTTGGGACAGACAGACGCACAAACACATACAATGACAGACAGACAGACAGACCAAAAACAATATACTCCCCCTTTTTTTTAAAAGGGGGCATACAAATCTAAATGGAAAAAAAACATTCATCATCTGTTTTAATCTTTAATACAACCTGGTTAAAAACAAGATCATAAAATTCAGCCCAGTCTAACCCGTCTTTGAAGACAACTCATGGGCGATTTATTTTGAGACACTAGGTGTTGAATTGTGATATAATTGTGAAAATCTGTGTTAACTTGAAAACTCCTACACCTCAATCAATTGTACAAATATCAGCATAGAATTTTCATTGGGACATTTCCCATATTTCTACACAAGTAAATTGCATAAAGTTTTCTAAGACCGTTAATATTGTTTAACAAAACTTACCAAAGATAGCTTATAGTGTGTAACAAAACTTACCAAAGATAGCTGAAAATGTGAAACAAAACTTAATGAATATAGCTAATATTTGTAACAAATCTTATCGACAGTAGTTAATAATATGTAACAAAACTTACCAAAGACATTTAATAATGCAATAAACTTACCAAAGATAGTTAACACGCAGGAAACGATCAGCAACCAGAAGGAAACTTTCGTGAGCATCTTAAAGTCAAACGTGTTGCACAAGACTCGCACCAGTTTATACTTATAAAGTTTAGAAACCTCTTCCATATCAACTAACTCTAGAAACTGTTCGCCAGTCGTACTGGATATCAGACTTATTGGTACCATCAAGCTGTTCTTCCCAGAGCTCGAGTTTGAGATAGTCCGAGCTCGGTTATTCACGCTTCTCATACTACTCCCAGGGGAGACAACACTGTTCCGCACACTCCCATTCATTCGCGGCGAATTACTTGCTGTGTCCAAAGCATGCACATTATGTTCTGCGGCGGGCAAGTTACACGCTCCGCAATCCCGCTGAGGCGGAAGTTTAACGACGAGTGGCGCGGTCTTGTCCCATGGATCGTTGGGATCTTCGTTTGGCACAGTTTCCGTATGCTCTGCGAGATTGGGGAGTTTTGGGGAATTCTCAAGACTTCCGCACCCACTGTCAGTATCAGGATGTTGCTCTTGTTGCAGTTGTTGCTGCAGCTGCAGTGGCCGAGGGGGTTCAGGAGATGCTGGTTTTGGCATGACAACAGACCGTACAGAGGATCTCGATAGTTGCGATAGTGTTCGCTGTACCCCTTGGTTTCGAGGGACGATCAAAGAATTCTTGGATTTGTTTAGGCTTCTGGAACTGAAGCCAAACGCTTCTTTAATCCTATTTATCGTCGAATTACTCTTATTTCTCAGGTCGATCACATCGATTTTTATGAGCCTATTGTCTTTTGTTATGATACAGTTATCGAGAGATCCGTTCGAGATCGTCCTCTGCCTCTCCTTCTCGGCGATCAAGGCCGTCATGATGGCACCACGCTGGATCACGCCCCGTTTCATCCCCTTCCGTTTCAATTTCGTTAACGGCCTATACAGCAGCGCAGATGCACAAATGTGCAATGACACTGCAGCCATGATGGCTAAAATGTTTTTCCAGTTCCACGACATTTGGAGCTGTTTCACTACTGAGTTGAACACAAGGTATCCCACGCCGACGCCCATGACTGCGAAGCCTGTGGCCAAGGCTCGTCTGTGGTGGAACCACTGGGCGATGATCACTTTCGATGGAAGATAGGCTACACCGAGCCCAGTCCCTGAAAAGATACGAATTTGAAGTATGAGAACAAATGACTGGGGCAAACTGGGGCTCCCCCTGACTCAAATTGTTCTGTAGCCAAATATACCATTTTTATGTCTGAATTTTTATAATTGTGGATATTTTATTGGTGATTATTAAGAAAATCTTGTAGCCAAATGGATATTTTTTTAGCCATATTTTCCTTATTTGTAGCCATTGGCTAATTTGGGACACAAAAGTGCCAATAGTAAAAAGCATTTTTTCAAGATACAAAGGGCCATAACTCTGTTATTAACAGATGGTGTACAATGCTATTTGGCGTGCATCATCGTCTTATCCATATATATACTCATACCAAGTTTCAATGAAATCCCCCAAAGCTGTTCCAGGATATGGCTCCGGACACAAAAGTGCCGGACGGACAGCCGGATGGACGGACAACGCCAAAACAATATCCCTCCGCCTCTGGCGGGGGGATAATATCCCTTCGCCTCTGGCGGGGGATAATAATAAAAATTTATTCAAAAAGGCAGACCCAAACAATTCCCTGCGGTAATGGCAGGCAAATTGCATTAGACTGCACCCAAAATGTAAAACTATAATCATAATTTTATTTATAAGTCATCTGCTTCAATATACTGATAAGGGGTTACATTGCACTGGGAAGGGGCTGCATTGCACTGATGAGGGGTTACATTGCACTGGGAGGGGCTGCATTGCACTGATGACTACAAGTTTGCAATGAATTATAAATGTCTCCAAACATAGGCATAACTGAATTTCACTCTTTACTCTAAGAGGAAATGCCAGCAATGAATCATATTTCTAACCTTGGAGGGAACATGTTTTCAGTTTGGTTTTATGAAAACATCACATATGCTAGCCAACATACCAACACTACATCCAACACTACGTGGCCATGCGGCAAAGGATCGGCAAAGGATCGGTAGACATACAGGCAGCAGAACAGGGTGTTAAATGTCATCTCGTCTCTTGAGGCAAAGTGTTTACAAACTAAGTTACTAATTTCCTTTTGTTCAGTACATTGATGCAAGTAAATCAATATTATGAGTTTGGTATTTGGAAGCTTATTAGCTTGGGAATGAAAAATCTTGGAAATAAGCCAATGGCCCCTTAATCGTGTTGTGTTCCTCAAGATTGCCATTTGTACATTTGTTGCAAGAAAATGGTGGGCAACAATGGCCACAATATTAGTTTCCACCCTGTTGGGGTACGACAGGTTTTTAGGGACAACTCTATGATAAGACATAATTGTGCTGAAGGAATAGCCCCTATTAAGGCCCCTTGTATAGAGAAAGGACAAAAGCAATGTCACGATCATGATTACCAGTCGAAATTTGGTCTTCAACCCAGCGCGCCCTAATTCTGACATTATTGGAGCCATGCTCTGGGATAACTGGTCTTGATACATATGCGTTAAGTGTCGTCCCAAATAAGCTTTGCAGTGAGCACAGGCTAATCAGGGACAACACTACACTTTTATGGTATTTTTTGTTAAAAGGAAGTCTCTTTCTTAGTAAAAATCGAGTTTATGGGGAAAGTGTCATCCTTGATTAGCGTGTGCTAACTGCACAGGTTAATCTGGAAAGACACTTTACGTACACGCAAGAAGCCCTGTTTTCCCAGAGCGAGTCATTATTATTTGAGACCAAGAAAATGTAACGAGTCCGCCTATATCAAACCAAGAACCTGGGCTGGCTAGCCAAGTTCAAAAAAGTTCATTTGCAGAGCTTACCATCTTGCGCTCATTTCGATGACTGGACCCCACAGTGCATCAACACTATAACTAGAGCGGACTCATGCTCTAACTAGCGCAGACTCACACTCTAACTAGCACGGACTCACACTCTAACTAGCGCGGACTCATGCTCTAACTAGCGCGGTATCACATTCTAACTAGCCCAGACTCACACTCTAACTAGCGCGGACTCATGCTCTAACAAGCGCCGACTCATGCTCTTACTAGCGCAGACTTACACTCTTACTAGCACGGACTCACACTCTAACTAGCACGGACTCACACTTTAACTAGCGCAGACTCACATTCTAACTTGCGCAGACTCACACTCTAACTAGCCCAGACTCACACTCTAACTAGCGCGTACTCGCACTCTAACTAGCGCAGACTGACACTCTAACTAGGACGGACTCACACTTTTACTTGTGCGGACTCACACTCTAACTAGCGCGGACTCTCACTCTAGCTAGCGCGGACTCGCACTCTAACTAGCAAGGACTCACACTCTAACTAGCGCAGACTCTTACTCTAACTAGCGCGAACTCACACTCCAACTAGCACAAACTCACACTCTAACTAGCATGGACTCACACTCTAACCATTCCAACTAGCACGGACTCACTCCAACTAGCGCAGACTCACACTCTAACTAGCACGCATTCACACTCTAACTAGCGCAGACTCAAACTCTAACTAGCACAGATTCACACTCCAACAAGCGCGGACTCACTATAACTAGCGCAGACTCACACTACAACTAGCGCAGACTCACACTCCAACTAGCGCTGACTCACCTCCTATTGCACCAAAGAAGATAACGATGAGCGCAGGGTGGGGCACCTGAGAGCTGACTAGCGTTCCCAGGAAGACGAGGACACCTCCCACGAACGTGGTTACTTTATCACCGAACCTGTGTATGAGGGCGCTGGCAAGGGGCCCTGGGAAAATGGAAATTTTATTTTATAAACTTTGGCCGCGCTCTGTGAAAACGGGGTTTAATGCATGTGTGTAAAGGGTCGTCACAGATTAGCATGTGCAGTCCGCACAGGCTGATCAGGGACGACATTTTCAGCTTTTATGATTATTTTTTTTGTTAATGAAAGTATCTTCTTAGCAAAAATCCAGTTAAGGCATTAAGTGTTGTCCCTTATTAGCCTGTGCGCACTGCACAGGCTAATCTGGGATGACACTTTACGCACATGCATTAAACCCCCTTTCTCAGAGCGCGTCTTATTTATTTTAATTGTTGAAATGTTTATATAAAACAGTGATTATAAAACATGATTAGTTTAAGACAGTTACAGAAATTTACTAGTTAAATATAGAGTTTATTCTTATAAAGTTTTTTTTAATTCAGACACTTTTGAAAATGTTTTTTTTTCTTTTTTAGCATTTATATTGATTCATGCTTTCATATGGTTTTCCCTATCACCGCAACATTTTTCTTTATAAATACAAGAAAATTCCTCAAAATAAATTAGTATTTTTTTTTACGATTAAGTATGGTAAAATACTTATGGTTAAGTATGGTATTTAAATTTTGTACTAAAGGAAAATCCTTTTAAAATTCTGTAAGCCTGTTCTTTTTGGCAATCACAGAATATAGTATCACAAAACGATCTCCAACAACCATATACATTTGTACACAAAAATACTGCTCATAAATAAACAAATGCTCACCTGACAAAAACATACAAGCTTCCATCACAAGTGGCGCGTAAAACAGATATGGCACAGCAAAATCCTCCTGCATCTCTTCGTACAGCCCCATGAAGCACGCCGGCAACCCCGCCGCAAACAGCGTCACAACAAACGCGCCGCACACAATCACCCAGCCCCACCCTCCGTCAGGGGCCTCGCCTGGTTTCCGGGTCGGCTTGACCTCCTCCTGCTCATCTTCACAACACTCCTCTTTATCGAAGGCGAAGAAGTTGTTGTTCGTCATCTCTTTTTTTTTCGATCCTTTATCGCACTATCGCATAATCCTGGAAGTAGAAAGGAAGTTTATTTGAGCCTAACTCAGGGAAAGCCAGACTAAATTCATGTGAGTAAAGTGTCGTACCAGATTAGCCTGTGCAGTCCGAAGAGGCTAATCAGGGACGACACTTTCCGCTCTTATTGTATTTTTCGTTTAAGGGGTGTCCTTTGTAAGCAAAAATCCAGTTTAGGGGTAACGTGTTGTCTCTTATTAGCCTATGTGAACTGCACAGGCTAATCTGGGACTACATTTTACGCACAAGCATTAAGCCCTGATTTCACATACTCTGAGAGCACGGCACATTTCAATACTTTCTCTCCTCCCTATTGAAACCCCACAAATTGCCATGAGTCATGTCTCTCTGGGTGTTGTCTAATTTCTGTTCTTGATCATCTATGACACAATCCTGGATGCCACCCACAAAAATTGCTGTTAGTGTTAGCGTTGTGCCTGTTCTTGTTAATACCAACATGTTTATGAATATTGTCACTATACCAACTATGACCAAGTTTCATCATGACTGAGTCATAAATATGGATCCTAGAGTTCTTTTAACCCTTTGCATGCTGGGAAATGTGTTGTCTGCTAAAATGTCGTCTGCTGAATTTCTAAAATTAGCATTTTCTTTGATTTTTTTTCTAAGAGCACTATCAGAATGGCAAACAGTTTGGATCCAGATGAGATGCCACGTTCTGCGGCGTCTCATCTGGATCCAAACTGTTTGCAAAGGCCTTCAAAATCCAGTTCCAGCGCTCGAAGGGTTAAAGCTTTTTCTAAGATCTGACCTGCTGACCTAGTTTTGAACGTACAAAGTATGACTAAAAGCTCTTTTCTTTGATGAAATAATATCACGCGAATAAGGGTATGTTCAGAAACCATTAACAGTCTATATCCATTCCCGGTGAAACCTTAAAAGAGATCTGATTGCCAACTGTCACGATTATCACCACGTTTGTGAATGTTGTCAAGTGCCTAGTTCAAAATGCAACAGCTACAATGTACCATACTTAGCATCATCAAACCATTTCCGAAAACATAAATACCACAATGAGTAGGCTATCAAGTCAGTCTTTCATCAGAATAGTTGCACTAGAAACCACGGAGGCTTATCAGATAGGCCACATTGTATCTGAACTTTGAACTTGGAGGTCTTATAACAGTGATTTTTTTCCTTCTTTATAAACTAAAAGTACCGGAAAGCGGCACTTTCCCAATCGGGGAAAAACTACAAATTTCCCAATTGCCCTCTGAAAAAATCCGTATTGAAGGTTTCCAAAAAAATACAACAAAAATTGTGAATCAAAATTAATGCAAGATTTAGTGAATTTCCTTATGCAGCTCCGAACCGAAGAAAATATAATATTGACAAAGTGACAACACTTAATTATCAATTTTAAAGTATTAATTTTGTAAGCAAAACATCAAATACACCAATTTCCCAATGAAATTAATTTGAAGAATTCATGACATGAATTTTCACAATTTCAGAGTTTTTGCACTTCTTTTTCCCCAATTCAACTGGTATCGGTACTTTTCCAAGTTTGGCAAAACAAATCGCTGTACATATAAGTGAATATTATGAAAATACCTCTTATGTAGAGCAAATGGTTCAGCTATTAATCACCAATTTCGACAAATCATATTGCAGAGCTCCAGATAAGGTTTTGTGAAATTCTTAACGTTACCACCAGATTTTCAAAAATAATTCTTAACTCTGAAATGTTATTCTTAACGTTACTACTTATAGTTTTGGAAAATAATTCTTAACTTTTTTAAATGACCTTAAAATAAATAATAATGGGTACTTAGTTATTTATTACAAGTATAACGTATTAAACTATATAAATCCAGGTCCAATAGTAGAGGTTTGTTCACTTTTGTTTTATCTCTGACTCAGTTTCAAAAGTTGTACACACTAATTTTGATATGCCCATGGAAAAATATTTTTTCAAATACCTTCATACGCCAAACCTGTGCTTAGATTGCATGCCTTCGATGAATTTTTACATATTTCACAATTCAAATGGATCTCCCATTCAATCTTTTCAACGATTAGCCAAGGGAATTGTCCCTTTCACTTGTCCAATGTTTTTTGTTTAAGTTTGGACCTGTCGGCAACTAAACATACAACATCGTATAAGATCTTTTCTATTATGTCTTTCTTAACATTCAACTTCGGCTCACTTTGCGTACAATATATTAAAAGCGTGTTTTTTTGAACGCTTTGCAGTTTTTAAGGACGTCCTCTGGGCGCAGCCATTTTGTTTTTTGACAGATAGACTGTACACGCCGCTTTTATTCGAAAAAATGCGCTTTGTAAAACAAACCCGATAACCATTCTATATAAGTACCGAAAAGATCTTTAATACGCGAAAAGAACTCAATAACAAGATCTGTTTGTGAAACACTATGTCCACTTTTGAGCGATTCTGACCCATGAATTTGACCTTTGACCTTGAAGGATGACCTTGACCTTGACCTTTCACCACTCAAAATGTGCAGCTCCATGAGATACACATGCATGCCAAATATCAAGTTGCTATCTTCAATATTGAAAAAGTTATGGCCAATGTTAAAGTTGGCGCAAACAAACNTGGTCGGGTTAAGAAACTTTACAAGTACATTTGCGCGATAATTTCCATCGACCATCTTTTATGGCTGAATCGAGCTCCTGGGTCAATACCACTTCACGTCTACGACTAGCAACCTATTGATAACCTAAAATCAACATTGTCATTTAAATAAGTTGAAAATATCAGATTAAATCGTTTCTATATTTTTCGGTGTAGCTGTCTTACTCACATTTTCATCTAATTGAACTTTATGACAGCTAATAAATTTTGGAGAAATTTCTCGCGATTAGGCCTGGATGAATAAATATATTTTGTGCATGTATTAAACAATACCTGAAGTAAGCAAAATAGGAAACATTCTGTCCTGTGTATTAAACAAGTGATCTATTTGTTTAGCTTATTGAAAATCTGTTAAACATTTTAAGAACTTTTGTTCGTTTATTGAACTCATCCCTCAAAATCAGAAAAAATAAATCGTTTGTAACACTTTTTGATGATATTTTATTAAAAAAACGTGTACCACGGAGGTTCTTTGCTTTATCTTTACTATTATAAACATGAACTGTTTAATTGCTTTTGACTGCGTTTTTCAAAATAATCATCAAACATTAGTTTTATTAATCATACATGCAATATCTTTACAAATGTTATTATGTATTCAGAATAATTTAAATTCATCTTAGTGAAGTATCAACATTATTTGTTTTTATCATTTCGTGTATTATTTTTTTTCGTTTTAGAATAGGGCTCAATCATAAAGTATGGCTTCTCAACTAACCATCGCAGTCATCTGTCTGCTACTGGTTGCTCAAATAACGCAAATTCAAGCACCGATTCCAGCTGCTGTCGGTTCTGTCGCTTCCGCAGCCGCAGGGGTAATTGCGGCTGGAAGCAGCCTTGCGGGAACAACTATTCAAGGTCTCTCGTCATTAAACTACAGGGTTACCATGGGCATGGAAGTGGAAAACTGGACAAAGTTTGAAATGATGAACCCGTTTGTTTCACGAAAGAGTGGAGTTATCGTAATCCCTCCAGTGTGGATTCGGCCTGCTCAAAAAGAGGCGATGGTTACACGAAAGACTGGGTGGACGGCTACTGGGTCCTGGGGTGTCGTGTCCTGGTATATTGCGACTAAACTTCGCCGAGTAGTCATAATGTGGGAGGCGCCATATGACCATAATTATCACAGTAATCGTTTAGCTGTCGGCATAACGAAGGGCAACTATGACCATCGTCCCTTTTGGGCTGACCAAATGTACGACGGTGAAAGTGACTGGGAGATAGGGTTTGACAGACAGGATTATGACGACGGCGTGCCGACCGTGCAATGGATAGACTATGAGACAGGGTTGACGGTTTCTGCGACAATGAGTACTACACATAAAGCAATAGTGAAGGTCATTTTCTCATCACTGTACGAGAGTGACCTCGCAAGACCTATTCGAGATAACCTGAACAAGCAGCAAAAGAAATAGTGTAACCTTCACTTCATTAAGTAGAGGTAAGTCTTATTTTTATGTTATGTTCTATACATACCAAACACATAAATAACAGTATTGCCCGCATGTAGACGATCGTGTATGTAAAGTTGTATTATTTAATCATTAAATGCTATATTTTCTTACTGTTATCAATTGGTAGTATGTAAATACTTTCGAACTGATAATAACGTATTTTGTGTTTTGTTTTTTGCCTGCAGAACATCCAGTCGAGGTTTATCACGTACTGCGGATACGATCAGACGTTTACAATTTCTTCAAGATTACTTCAAGGCTTTACTTCCATTTTACTGCAAGGCTTTACTTCAAGATTACTGCAAGGCTTTACCTCAAGATTACTGCAAGGCTTTACTTCAAATTTTCTGCACGGCTTTAAGAGCTAATATGACGACTTTGTATGATATATATTTGATCTAGTTATTTAAAACTGTACGCTAGAGTATAATAGATCAAGTGCTGATTAGCTAAATGAGAGTCAAGTGTGTACAGTTCGAACACTAAACGCGACTTAATTGTGTCATTCATCACGTGTCTTTTGTCTTCTTATGCATGCAGAATGCCGCTGGATGTAAACTTCTAGTTGTATACACCAATATGCAAAGAACTTTTTTTGCCAACTCTACCTTAACTTCAGTACGCAATTCAACACATTCATTTTTGGAGTTTATGCCAAGCTGAACTCATACAACGGATTGGTAAAGTAGCACATTGGCAATTTTCAAGCGCTCTGTGTCCGTTCTACGCGTTAATGGAAGAATTGTTTTGAACAGTGTAGCAAAGTCACAATCATTAGACTTAAGCGCTTGACATCCGATTGTTCTAGAGGACAAACAGTCATGTGCGAATTAATCAACTGACATCAAATCTAAATGCAATTGACCTCTAGCGTGTGATACCAGATGTTGAATAGCGTCAATATATCTTTAGATATATATATGAACAATTAAGGAGTGTTAAGAGGACCGTTTTAGATATTAAACATCGCAAAGGAAATATGTGTGAAATATTCCCAATTGGAGGAAATGATTATTTCCCCCTGCTTTATCACATATGAAATAAAGAACAATGAGCACCAAAAGAGAAACAACAATCAGGAAGTAGACTTTGATAATACATTTTCTTGTAATTGTAATTCTCATATTAAACTTAAATAATTATAGAGCGCAATAAACGCAAGCGGTCTGAAGGGTGTGCAGTGCTGCTGCTATTTTCGTTAACTTTTAACACGACCCTTCGATAGCCTACACAACGTTTTGTATGCGACGCTATTATAAAATGGCTGAGAGGTTACAGTTGTAGCGTTTAAGTTTGAAAAGTCAAGATTGGAAATCACTTTGTCTAATGCTATTGTTCTTTGTTTCTTAAAGTATTTTATCATCATTATATTTAAACTGCGAAATTTAAATCTTTATATTAATCAATTTAAGGAAGGAAAACTATGCGAAATACTCCCCAATCAAAGTAGTACAAATACACCAGATCAAATAAAAACATAATTCGTGAACGAAAATTATGAATACAACTGTACTGAAATACAAAATATGTTCCTTTAACAGCAAAATTATTTCAATCAATTCATGTTGACTTGGTTATTACAAGTGTTCCAACGCGTCTTCAACTGATTAAGTGTTACTTGGTATAACATATAAGTGATGTAAGTGGTTTAAACTTAACGGCTTCAGGCTTACGCAACATCACTCTATGACACACCGGCACAATGAAAAGAAGTGTAAATATAGTTTCTTTTTTATCTTTACGGACGTTCAACCATTTCTTTCATCGACAAGCAAAGTTTTCTATTCAGTTCGTTTAAGACTGCGTTCTGACAACATTGACAGATTAAGCGGCTAATCAAACAACATGGCGGAATAAAACTGCTTGTTCCTGTCTGAAATGAAAAATAGTATTTACTCTACAGTTGCTCAGCCCGAAGATCTACCAATGTTTATTGAGAGATCTTTGCTCTTTGCTCTCCCTACCCCTATAATTGTTTTTTTTTTCATAATGAGTAAGAGCGGCGGTCAATGCAAACAATAGGGAAGTTGCTCCGTTCATACACACTGTTTATAAATAAGCATATTAATTAGCGATATTCACAATACAACATGTCTATCATTTGCATGTTACTGAGAGTCACCGTTGAACAATTAATGTAGTGTTTACTATTAAATACAATCGCCTTTCCTGTACTGGTTCTACCTTTGAATAAAGTTACGCGTGATAAAGTTACGGGCTAAATGAACATACACATGACAAAGTAAACGATTATTAAAAACGACTGTGAGTAATGGAATTATTTAAAAGAACTGGTGGCTGTGATTTGTCGGCTGATATTGTTACAGTTGAGGCGTCGGGAGTAGCAGAAATGTTTGCGAATATATAGCCTGCCTCAGTGTGTCATACATGAGTGACAGTAGCGATACAAAACCGGCACAAGTCATGGGTACGTTTTAACAATGACTGTGTCTTGCGTTATTGCATTGTGTCATCAACTTGTTTAAAAATGACAAGTGGACAGTATGATTGTTTTATTTTCATGACGTAAACTATGGACTTGTTTGTTCAGATACAGTGCATGCATTTTTCATAAACCAAAACAATCATTCAATAAGTAAATATAAATCTATTTATTAAATGGACATATCTGAAGAAGTATCCTTTAATAAAACACATTATTAAGTAATAAGAAAAGTAATTGTTTAATTGTATGACGATGTTATTTCTGTGTAATACTTACATTGTTATTAATTGATTAATATCTTAATGCAAATCTGTATATTGGTTATACATTTAAATATTGAAGCAGACGTTATTTTGTAATGTTAGGTTTATTAACAAAACGCAGGTGGAAAATCAAAGAAGGCAACACTTTTCAAACACACCAACATACACACACATACACACACACACACACACACACACACACACACGTGCTTTCGTGTGCAAAATCAAAAGTAAATTACAGGACTACAATGTTATATATCATACAAAAGTCGTCATATTAGCTCTTAAAGCCGTGCAGAAAATTTGAAGTAAAGCCTTGCAGTAATCTTTAGGTAAAGCCCTGCAGTAATCTTGAAGTAAAGCCTTGCAGTAAAATGGAAGTAAAGCCTTGAAGTAATCTTGAAGAAATTGTAAACGTCTGATCGTATCCGCAGTACGTGATACACCTCGACTGGATGTTCTTCAGGCAAAATAAAAAACAAAAAATACGTCATTATCAGTTCGAAAGTATTACATACTACCAATTGATAACAGTAAGAAAATATAGCATTTAATGATTAAATAATACAACTTTACATACACGATCGTCTACATGCGGACAATACTGTTATTTATGTGTTTGGTATGTATAGAACATAACATAAAAATAAGACTTACCTCTACTTAATGAAGTGAAGGTTACACTATTTCTTTTGCTGCTTATTCAGGTTATCTCGAATAGGTCTTGCGAGGTCACTCTCGTACAGTGATGAGAAGATGACCTTCACTATTGCTTTATGTGTAGTACTCATTGTCGCAGAAACCATCAACCCTGTCTCATAGTCTATCCATTGCACGGTCGGCACGGCGTCGTAATAATCCTGTCTGGCAAACCCTATCTCCCCGCTACTTTCACCGTCGTACATTTGGTCAGCCCAACCGAAACGATGGTCAGTGTTGACCCTCGTTATGCCGACAGCTAAACGATTACTGTGATAATTCTGGTCATATGGCACCTCCCACATTATGACTACTCGGCGACGTTTAGTCGCAATATACCAGGACACAACACCCCAGGATCCAGTAGCCGTCCACCCAGTCTTTCGTGTAACCATCGCCTCTTTTTGAGCAGGCCGAATCCACACTGGAGGGATTACGATTACTCCACTCTTTCGTGAAACAAACGGGTTCATCATTTCAAACTTTGTCCAGTTTTCCACTTCCATGCCCATGGTAACCCTGTAGCTTAATGACGAGAGACCTTGAATAGTTGTTCCCGCAAGGCTGCTTCCAGCCGCAATTATCCCTGCGGCTGCGGAAGCGACAGCACCGACAACAGCTGGAATCGGTGCTTGAATTTGCGTTATTTGAGCAACCAGTAGCAGACAGATGACTGCGATGGTTAGTTGAGAAGCCATACTTTATGATTGAGCCCTATTCTAAAACGAAAAAAAATAATACACGAAATGATAAAAACAAATAATGTTGATACTTCACTAAGATGAATTTAAATTATTCTGAATACATAATAACATTTGTAAAGATATTGCATGTATGATTAATAAAACTAATGTTTGATGATTATTTTGAAAAACGCAGTCAAAAGCAATTAAACAGTTCATGTTTATAATAGTAAAGATAAAGCAAAGAACCTCCGTGGTACACGTTTTTTTAATAAAATATCATCAAAAAGTGTTACAAACGATTTATTTTTTCTGATTTTGAGGGATGAGTTCAATAAACGAACAAAAGTTCTTAAAATGTTTAACAGATTTTCAATAAGCTAAACAAATAGATCACTTGTTTAATACACAGGACAGAATGTTTCCTATTTTGCTTACTTCAGGTATTGTTTAATACATGCACAAAATATATTTATTCATCCAGGCCTAATCGCGAGAAATTTCTCCAAAATTTATTAGCTGTCATAAAGTTCAATTAGATGAAAATGTGAGTAAGACAGCTACACAGAAAAATATAGAAACGATTTAATCTGATATTTTCAACTTATTTAAATGACAATGTAGATTTTAGGTTATCAATAGGTTGCTAGTCGTAGACGTGAAGTGGTATCGATTCAGCCATAAAAGATGGTCGATGAAAATTATCGCGCAAATGTACTTGTAAAGTTTCTTAACCCGACCAGGAAGTTTTGATCTTCATTTGATAATAGTATTTTGTAAATTTATGTTAAGAAAATTTAGACAAGGTTCGGGAATGAATACGCAAAAACTTCAAATTACGAATAGATTTTGAGACATAAGCTTAAAGCTTCGTGCATGCTAGAAATTTTGTTAAAAAATCAAACTTATGGATGTGTTTAGTGCACAATCTGCGCAAATACTAACGTTTGTATAACAAGAGTTTAAAGCGCATAACAAATGAGGTTTATAATGAAAAAAAAAATGTTAATAGTATTTTTCAAAACTATTTTACAATTGCAAGAAACTGAAAGTTTAACTAATGATAAAAACTAGCTTCTACCGTCGCATGTGAATGCAATTAAAATGAAGAATGTTAAATACTGACCAATGTCCTAATCACAATGTTAAACAAATGTCGCCACACAACTTGTCTGTCCAAGAAATGAATGCAGAGTGCGTATGATGTTTTAGTTATATATTTAATACTTGCGGTGTTCACGTGACATCATATCGCAACATCCGCGCAGAGATTTGGCTGGTTTCGAGTATGGCTCGATAACAAATCCATGCCGTTAAAACCAACCACGTGATGATGACTGCGCAACGTGGTACAATAATGTTCAGGGGCGTAGCTGGGCATACGCAAATACGCACGTGTACAATACATGTACAATGTTTCACATCAACTAGTAAACTATTTACGCTAACTGTTTCATAGGTTATTTGTCCGGATCTACTATACAAGTCTACATTTATATGAATCATTTTACCCTTGGAGCTTATCTAGTTTTGACGATTGATGATATTTAAAACTCAATAGAGAACCACCAAACGATAACACACACCAAATATGTAATCCGTGGCCTTTTAGTTTCTAAGAAAAAGTGTTTAAAGTTTTCAGTACTAAGAACTATATTTAGTTCTGGAGACATGCATATACATTAGCCCGTAACGATTTTAAAACTGAAAGAGGGTCACCCAAAGTTAATAGCGTAAAATTCAAGAAAAAAAACACTGTCAACCAGTACAGGAGGAGAGGTAGTGAGAAGAAAAACATTAACGGAAGCACAAGCGCATGTGCAGATAGACAGGCGACGAAATTCATTAAGAATTAGCACTTTGTGATTGGGTGAGCTAAAAGGTTTGGGACTCAAAACATACTGATGAAGATTATATAACGTTTAAGTATGATAAAATATCAAACTTCCAAGTTCATACCATTACAAGAAACAGTTACTTTTAGATTATTTACGTTTGGTAGCATATGACTGTATTAATATATTATTACAAGGTATATCATAAGAACTTTTTAGAATCTTGTGGGGATTGTTTCGAAGTGTTCAAAAGTGTTTTACAATAATTAAAGATAAGTGTAATCACTGAATCTTCGAAAACAAACTCTTAGGCAGAAACGGATTGTCTTTGTACAAAAGTATTTCAAGTACATACTCAAATTGATGGTATTGTGTTGTTGTGTATCTACCTAAGACATCACTTAGTTTCAAGTGAACAATTCTCATTAACAATAGACCAGTTTACCAGTTTTAAAAAGAAATTCTTTGAAAACAAGAACAATCACATTTCTCAAACAGGTTATGGAGTGCACATTTATTTCTCGGTATACAGGAACTTTGCAAAACGTCCTTTTGCGATCCGAAAAACATGAATCCTTATCGACGGTTGTATTTTAAAGAGACCATACTAGCATTCTCAGCTATAAGTTATAATAAATTAAGTAATAATTAGGCATGAAATTCCATTCGTACAGCATGTTTTTTTTTGACAAAAAAGTTGTCCACTGTCACAAATATCCTAATGAAGTATTTATTTTTATAAAGATTGACTATTTACATTTTAATAAAAAAATGGTTGCTCACTTTGAAATATATTAAAGAAAATATTATCTCGAACACATGCACTGCTAATACAGCTTTTAACAAAACTTGAAAATCAAAATCTTCTGCATAAATAAAGTAAACAAATCCACCATGTTAATATCAAAGTGTGATGGGGATCTTAAATTGATTTTGGAATGGTAATAAGCAAAACTGCTCAAGGATCTGAAAGCTTTAGACCGTGTCGTCAGTAATAGAAGAACCGGTTAACAGACGCAATCATAAAATTAGTAAACACTCTCCCAAAAATGTTTGATGCATCGAATATCAATCAAAATGTTTAATAAGCTGACACACCGATCAATGGATGACAATTGCCTTTGTTCCTTTTTTCCAAAGTTCCTCCAAACAATAGGAAGAAAAAACCTAATCCATTCTACAATGCACTAAGTACGAGCGGCTTAAAGTCAATATAATTATAGAAATTATAGAACTGAAGGATGCTCCCCAATTAGCGCTTTGTTAATGGATAAGTGTTTTCAAGCATGTACACACAAACACAAGGAAATAATTATACCGCAGATCAACGGACCGGAACAACCGTACATTATATGCTCGTCTTAATAGTTGGAAAGCTGTGTAAGTAATGCCTTTTAACACCGGATCATAGATGCAAAAAGACATAATTACAATAAACTACTTCTAAGTTTAATGCGACAAATTATGGTATATTGTGATATGACTTTTTAAATTGGACTCTCGAGGGAATACCTCATGAGGGAACCATACTTTCCTTTAACTACGCTGCATAGTAGTACAAAAGCAACATTTTTAAAGAGGCAGATCCCAATTAATGCATGACAATTCTAAGTTATAACATTTTAATATCTAAAATTGTACTCGAACTGTTTTTGTATAATCATCATCATGATCATCATCATCATGATCATCTTGATCATCATCATGATCATCATCATCATGATCATCATCATCATGATCATCATGATGATGATGATGATGATGATGATGATCATCATCATCATCATCATCATCATCATCATGGACATCACCATCATGGACATCATCATCATGGACATCATCATCATGGACATCATCATCATGGACATCATCATCATGGATATCATCATCATGGACATCATCATCATGGACATCATCATCGTGGACATCACCATCATGGACATCACCATCATTTTTATCATCATCATCGACACCATCATCATCGACATCATCATCATGGAAATCATCATCATCGACATCATCATCACGGACATCATCATCATCGACATCATCATCATCGACATCATCATCATCGACATCATCATCATAGACATCATTATGCAGACAATAATGACGACAGATCAAATTGACGACGATATTGCTGATGAATCTGAAACGCAAGAACAACATTTATACTTTATGATGCGTTGGGCACATCAGTCCAACATTGAGAAATTCTTTCAGATTACCGATGACCCTTATTGTCAATATTTGGTTCAAAATCAGTAATGTTACAAAATTATATCACTTAGGGTCATACAATATTTAGAGTGTCTCTTTTGATCATTTAATTCTTGGTCCTTCAAAGGTTACGCACAAAAAGTAGACAATACTGTGTTGTAAACATGTTAACAGTTTATTTAAAATGTATGGGGTATATTTTGTTGTCAAATGAAACATATGAAGAAACGGACATGTTTGAGTTTTTTAATTGGATACAATAAATTAACCAGATCCATTTTCATAACAGGTATTATATGCGTGAATTATTTCCATGAATAGTCTTGATTGTACAATCAGAATGTTGAACTATTTTATTGCTCTTAAAGCATGAATGAATGGTAACCCATATAATTGTAAGTGTTTCGAATCTGTTCGCCTTCTTCAATTTTCGCTGCGTTTAAAAATGTAGTGGTTTTATCTTATTCCTTATTGTAAAATGGTAAGTTGAATGTTTTATACCCAATTAAGTTATATTTTCCCTTCGTTCTGTAGTACTTTTACAAATACGAGATATCACCAACTTAATGTTGGTCACAAATCGTTACAAATGCCTCCGACATGGTTGTCACGAACTTCTTTTATTCCTAATTATTACAAAAATAATATAAATAATTTTATTGTATTTCAGTCTCATCCATTTACATGTACAACATAGTATATACAAGATATAAAAACATATGTATAACAACATCTGTAAATGGCCATTCAAATTTGATTTATAAGAGACTATAAGAGTGTGATTGTGTAAATAAGAGTTGTATGAGTGGAGCTTAGTTTTAGTTTAGTTTAGTTTAGTTAGTTTAGTTTAGTTTAAACCTATTTATTTAAGCTCGATTGCATAAAAGGTACTTACTACTTATTTGAAACGCTCTCGAGTCCGTTTCCTGGGACTAGAACCAGTACTTGGTGTCTTTGGGGGAGATTTAAAGAGCGCTCCCACAATGGGGATCGAACCCGTGACCTCCCGATCGCTAGGCGGACACCATAAAGTGGAGCTTAGGTAGGTGATATGAATACTAGTGAGTGAATGAGTGAGTGAGTGAGTGAGTGAGTGAGTGAGTGAGTGTAGGTAGATGTGTGGCTGTTGAGTATAAGTTAGAAATGGCAGTAGAGAGTTTATTGAGCTTTAATGAATTACGTTTTATTCAGTGACAAAGCTAGTGGTTTACCACTTAAGTTGAGAATGATTATGTGTTGATTCAATCGTCTTGTTGGTAACCTAGTGTTTTTGTAGATCAACTACCATTTAACCTATGTATGTAATATAAATGTTTTCATCTTGATATATGTAAATGTATCTGACATTTAAACAACATGATTACTGTATATACATAATGCACTCAAATATGCAAAAACTGTACAGTTAACTAAAAGCCATATCAGTAGTGCTAATCTTAACTTTCATTTATAAGATGAAAAACTGCCTTGAAAACAAGAATTTTAAGATACTAAAAAAAAATAATGTGACTATTGCCAAAATTGTAAAATGTAGCTAAACACATATCACATCAGGCCAGGCATGAAGTGAACTGATTAGCTCCACTGATATGTACTATATCATATTCTTAGGAAATTATAATTTTTCCTTGTACACTTTGTAAAACAGTAGTATCAAGTACATGACTATTGTCACTTGGTCCGTGACATCACAGTATGGCCTAAAATACATGTGTGAAGTATCAGTTCAATGTCAACGTAACAATAAGATCGGAAGTTGTTGGTCTAATAAGATATCAAAAACAACATAATTGCGCGAAAAAAGCTTTAAATGGAGCATTTTTTAGTTGTATAAAACATGTCGGTGCGGGTTAAACTTGGATGGAAATTAAAATGAACAAATGCAATGACAGGCAACTCGCAGTACGCCTCCTTAAGCACTTAACCCCATACGCATAAACAGTGAAAATTAGTTTTCAGCAATACATTTGCCCAAGTGATACACCAGTTGTGATATTTTAATCAATATAAACTAATAATTGTAAAAAAATACTGTATTTTAGAACTTTTTTTTTCGTCAATCGTGGTTGACGGTCCCTTTAAATCTTCAAAAGCGCTCTTTAACTAAAAAATTGGTTTTAAAAAGTAACACATTTACTTGGAAAAAAATTATAAGATGGTATTGTTAAGTTGAGTATGTGCTTCACAAATCATTTACTTGCACTTGACCTTAGATTATGAATAGGGCAGCCGCCTAAAATCTTCCTTTTTTATCGAGAACACTTACAGCTCTCCTCAATTGCTGAGACATTTCCCTGAATTGAAACACTTTATCTACAAATCGTCCTTCATAAATATAAGCAGGGTAAATGTTATTTGTTTAAAGTGATATTTAAAAAAAAGACCTACACAGTACACTATATGCAACTAAATGTATTGTTTATTTTACATTGTTTATCTTTATGATTCTAATTAACTACATTTTCTTCCTACTGAAATCTTTGAAACCTGCAAACACAATGTACCGTATTTGAATGTTAATGTTAAATGAAGTGAATGGACGCAGAAAAAATACATACTTGTACAATGGCCGTCAGTCGGCCATTTAGAATTTGTCAAAAAACACATTTATTTAAAATACAAGTATCACTTATAAGTGTTTGAAAGTCCATGTAAGTCTTCCGCTCAACACAATTTAACAATTCCAACATAACAACCAGGACAGTCACACAATTTGATATGGAAACATGATTTTATTAGGAATCGTAATCTGCAAAAATGGTTCAAGTAGCTAAATAGTTGAGTTCATTGTGTAATCTGCGAGACGAACCGGCCAACGAACGGTATCATGCAATCGCCAGAAAATCACCACCAAAAGTCAGGTGCATAAAATATCAATTACTTAATGTAAAAGCAGATAAAGCGATGATTGATGTAGCATTGCATTTTAACGTTTTAATCAACATTTCTACTCAACAATGGGATTTTTTTTAATTGACCCAGACAAAGTAGCTGTACACTTTTCAAGCAGTGATCCATTCAATTGATCTAACAATTCTTAGAATTATGTGATTCTCAAAACTTTGGAGGAAAATGTTCACGTTTTTATTGTAAGCATTACCATGAGAAAATGGCGCAGTTTCACTTGATAGCTTATTAGACCTTACCAACCTGGCAATATATGTGAAGGACTCCATAGTTTTGAAGCATGCATATTCCACTTAAAATAGTACATATAATGCTACAGTATAATGTACAAGTCTTAATAAATAATAATCGATTGATCCCTGATAATTTATTGACAAATGCGTATATGTCAACAGAGAAATGTGTAGATTATCGATTGTTTAGCATACAAAAACATGCAAATGGTATGTTGATGATGACGAGGATGATACGGATGATGATGATGCTGAATCTGCTACTTATGATGACGGTGATAAATACCCGTTCGACCTACTACCCGCACACGAGTTTCTTTTGATTAAACTGTAATCAACAAGGAAACAGATAGAAACCAAATATAAATGCACATATATGTTTATGTTGTCTTTTTTACAAGCTCTTTGTTGTTTAAATAAACAAGTTTCAATCGAGTATGCGTTTGAAGCAAATATTATCGTTTAAAAACAATGAATAGTTACGGACCAACTGCATGTTAAGTTTATTGGTATGCTACTTTAAAAGCCATTTTCTGAACAAAGTTATTCCCCAGTAACGCCCTCATGCAAATAGACCAACCGTCGTCTGCGTGTGGAGCTAACATAGTTTCGGGCTAAGATTAAAATTAGTTCGGGGGTCCAAGGATTGAAAACATTTGTCTAGTGCGTTATTTCGAGTGAATTGGTGTGTATTTTGATTGTAAATTTGAAGAGAAAACCATTTATCCCCGAGTAGATACCCAGTTCAGGGTAACCACCCGTCACCTGCCTTTGGGCTGAAACAAATTCGGAAAAAAGGTTTAATAAAAGTTTGGAGTCAGATTGCGTTAACTTCCTTCCTGGTGCATTATTTCCGATGAAAGGTAGGGCATTTGCAAATGCAAATATCAATATACACTTCTATAATACGCATTGCTCTCCCTTAAATTGTAATTCACTGATTTCAACATACTACTTGTTTAATTTATTCAACAGAAAACAATTACATTAAAACCGTATTCCTAATGGCTAAATCATATTGTATATTTATAATATGTTCAGTTAATGCTATTCTGCCATCGTATTATCCATACAATTGATTTAGAGCATTCGCCCAATGAAATTCTTGTTCTTTATTGCATTAGATGTAAACGATGTAAATAATGAAACTGTTTTGTACTTATGAATGACAACAGTAAATGTGTCTTTTTGAAACAGCAATAATTAATGAAAATTTAAAAACAGAAAACTTATTTGTTTTCTTTATATACAAATGTTATAATTCCGCTAAAAAAACAGATGCACCAACATATCGTTATTTTATTTTTTCAAAAAGATGACCATACATTTGGATCAGCGAATATTCATCACCAACTTAACTATGATTATATCCCTCTACAGACAAAAAACTGGTAATGGTTTAAAAAAAACATGATTAGTATGATGTGCTTTGTCTTAACAAAACAACAAAACTCGATCCCCGCAAGACATTAGAATCAACTGGTACAAATATAGTTCAATACGAATCATAATAAAAAAAAATATGTAAATACCAATATGATATATTTGAAAGATGACAGTCGCATAATATTTCAAATGAACCCTGTTTCAAATTGTAAAATACCGAATACAAACATTCCATACATACTTTTAATGGCATGAAATAAAAAATATATTAATAATGATAATGTTTTGTACAAATAAATGACAACAGTGAACTACCTTTATGGAAACTGCAATAATTTATGAATAATTAATAACAGAAAATACATTAGTTTGCTCTTTATATAAATGGCAATATTTACATATATACGATGAGCAGGAAATCCTTGGTAAGTAACTCATTTAAGCGCAGTCATCTTGTTATCTCAATGTGTAGAATAAATATATTTTGCAGAGTGAACTATAATCACCGAATACCGATGTAAATGCAAATGATCAGCACATAGGTCTATTATCCATGAAGAATACTCAGAAATCATAACTGTGAATATTGGTCATTATGTTACTAATTTTGAATATTTTTTAACTGGAATATAAAGAAGTGAAAATCCAGCTGCTCCAGCAGTATTGCGTTCTTATTATACATAATTTCGTGGTCCTTTATTTATGGCAGGTGGCCAATTGTAAAAACAGTACGGCACAATACGAATCATATACACATAGTAGAATAAAGATGACATTTTACACGAGGTCGGTGAGAAGATTTTTCCAGGCGTATCAAGAAGAACTTCAGTAACGAGAGACTAGTTCCAATCCGAGATAAGAAGATGGAGGACAAAATGGACGGAACATGGCAATCCCAAGGCAGATCTCAAAGCGACTCTTAATTCAATGAACGAACACATTTACCCTGGGATCTTTGCTATACTTAATGTATATGGTTGAATGCCGTTGTCAAACGCTACAGCTGAACGTTCCTCCAGCACCATGCGAAAGGTAAAAACATACCTTATGAACACAATGAAAACAGTGAGAATGTCCGAATTAGGTTTGCTCAACATTTACGGGGAAAAATAAATATCTGCAGAAACTGTTTTGGACATATTTACGCGAAAAAAAGAAAGCAAATGGGCATTGCTTTTTCAAGACTGATCCGACTGAAACAATTACATTCAATTAGCTTTACAAAAGATTGTGAAACAAGATAAAATGGCCGCGATAGCGTCAGAATCTTAGATTTTAAAATTATAACGATCGTTCATTCCTTTTCCACAATGTTTTCTAAGTTTTTCATACTAGGTACATGTAATACTGTTTTTGGGGAGAACACAATTGTTTAAAATAAATGTCCACAATATTACATATTAAAATATCTAATTGATGGTGAGATTAAGAAGTTGCGATCGGGTCGTCATTGACATTTTGACACAATAGCTCAGACGGTAGCGATACCCCATTTTAACGGATTGTAAAAAAGGGTACGGAAGATCGAGTTTCCGGCGCGGCAATCTTTCTTTCCGACGTTTTTTTGTAATTGTTTATTGCTCAGCCACCACTATTCTTGTGGGGAAAGCGGCCCAATGTTAAACAATATTGTCGTATAGTACCCGAGGAGATATCAGTTGAACAGACCGCCGCAATAAAACTAAAATACTGTTGAAAATGGCGTTGTGCACTATCCAATCAATACATCAAAGAACTCTGACTGGGTCTCGGCGACTTCAAGATATTGTAATAAAACGAGTAAAATGCAACCAAAATGCGTCTTCATTTTAATTTTGTTTAGGAGAGATCCCACATAACTCCCTTGTGAGAGGGGAAATACCCCATCCCACACCCTCCCCGGACTAGACGCTTCGAACCTCGCCAATGATGTAGAGATTAGAAGTTGCGAACACCTCATTTTCATCTAGCTACGCCCCTGATGTTACCGATGTTACTTTTACTTTTTTTTTTTAATTTAGGTATTTTATGTTTTAATTATGAACCTAAACTTATACACTATTTTCAAAATACAAAAGAAACTGATATTACTGTTCGTAATATAATTTTTGATTCATTAGTATATATCGTCCACTTAATTCACTGTAGGTTAATCTTGTTCGATGCTGGTATGAGGACCAGTATAATTACAGTATTAATGCCCTTCTTGGGGAAAAAGCGCACAAGGGACAATCCGAACCTTAATCTAAATCTGAAATATTTAACCAGTTGGGTGATGACACATTTTAAAAGATTGTAAATAAATGACAAAATATCCAATAATATAGCAACAATAAATAAACAACAAGTGGGTATAAACCAAGATGCCCCAAATAAAAATGTTGAAAATCACGTGTGGTATCAACCGTTAATATTTGAAAGCAAATATCATCGGTTGATTAAATGGGTCGTCATTGTTTGTACCGTGGGATTATACGAGTTTGTTTTAATCCAGATAACACATACTAAACTGTGCATTGGGGCAACCTGTTTTAGTTTTTATTGTTGCTGGAATGCTTTCTAGTTATTTCAGAATGCATGTGCGATCCTGAATGCATTTTTAATTAACGTTTTAATATTTTCTTAATAATTCGTGGACAATAACGAATGTGTGGCACAAATGTTCAAAATATTGGCCGCGAACCAACATATTCCATAGCATCGTAGTTAAAACTGAAAATATATGCAAATCTCAATGACCTTGTGGTTAGAAAGATCCAACGGAGCTTGACAGTTTCAAGCATTTTAAGAAGCTTGTTTTAATATTGCTTGAAAAATAGTTAAAGCTTGTCAAATCGAAGGGTGCCTTCCTGCCAAGCGCCTTGGAAACGAGGATTAATATGTTCTTTGAGCATATACGTGACGCAACATTAGCGTGGCGCCACATAAACGTGACGCCACATAGACTTGACGCGCACAGATGTGTCGCCGAATAGCTGTGTCGTTTTATACACGTTTCGCCACATAGTCGTGTCGCCTCATAGACGTGTCGCCGCATTGACGTGCAT
The DNA here is from genome assembly GCA_007657795.1 of Dreissena rostriformis. Classification (NCBI taxonomy): domain Eukaryota; kingdom Metazoa; phylum Mollusca; class Bivalvia; order Myida; family Dreissenidae; genus Dreissena; species Dreissena rostriformis. The sequence goes on from VMBQ01003370.1 coordinate 29,810, forward strand.
TTTCGTCTACGCAATGATTGGTTAAGCCTATTCAAGACGGTTTCGTCTATGCGGAACACAGACAGGTACAGACAGTTTACATAATAACTCAAATAATAATGATGATTTTGATAAATATCATGATGATCTTTGCAAAACTAAATCGGTTGAAAAGGTCTGCAGTTATGGTTTCTGGGTTGGTACAGTTGAACATGTATATAGGCAGTTTGGAACGCATTTTGGAACAAAAATCCCCATATGTAGATTTATATATTTATATTTGTGTATCTTTTTATATTTTCCCATATATGTATTGTGCATGCAAGTAAACAAAACAGTCAAATGTATCAATATCTCAAATACTAAATATAATATACAGTTATTAGAAATTCTTTGTGCTACGGTTGAGGCTTGGCGAGTCTGTACTCCGATTTAAGTCACCAATGCTTTGCATTGACTGTTCGAAGGTGGTGACCCCAGCTTTGATCGTTGTATGTGAAATGTTTTGTTTAATGCATTGTCCTGTTATGAATGGGTGTTTTACATAGGATCTGCCCATTCATGTGATATCCATTAACATAGAAGGGTGACGAGTACAGGATCTATAATAACACTACGCTAAATTTGCAACTTAAGTTTTACGTTGATATCATCTATTATCACAGATTATTTAAAGGAAAATGAAAGTATGATACCCATGGACTTTCGAATCATTGCAAAATTCAACCTTATTTTCAGTCTACACGTAGAAATTACTAGAAATGCCAATTTCGATTATCGCTGTCGTATATTAATGTCTTAATATTTTTTTAAGTGCTGGTAGGCTTGTTGCGTTTTCAGTGATCGATCAACTTTAAAACACAATGTATCTGCTTGGGAAAATGCATTCAAACTATATAACGAATATTGAGTCTTGGATTGTATGTGTTTCATTTCTTATTGTAAGTAGTTTTACAAAAAAATGTTTATATAAACGAAACACCATTGCTTCTAACATTTTATAAAAATGTTTGACGTTCCGTTTGACCGTCAATCAACAGCTATACCGTCAAATGCATTATCATCAGCCTTATCGTCGTCGACGTCATCCCAATCAACAACTAGCACTTTCACTACAACCCTCGAAACACTTCCACATCCGCCTTACTTCTCATTAAACGAACGATGTGTCAAATGTTGTGAAGAAAATTATTTTTTGCATAGAATATAACCAAATGACTTCCGTTACGGGACGACTATGTGTGTCCCCAATGTAGGCAAATGATTAAGTTATAAATATATAAACTTGTAAAAGTTAAGCAAGCAATAATTGAACTATATTCAGTGAAAACGTGAGAAAAAGAGAGAATAAATACATGGTTCACATCAGAGAGAAATGTGAATCGAAATATATAAGTTACTTAGATTGCTTTAACCATTCTTCATTATAAACGTACACTTATCCTCTTTAAAAAGTAATATGCATGATATGCATTGAATCAAATCGTGAACGCTAGCGACTGTCTTTGTTTGTCTAAAATTATGCTTTTCAAATTGTTATGTAAGTATATGGTTTTCGTTTTTTTGGTTTATAAATTAAGATTCAAACATTTCGTTGAGTAACAACGTCAATCTTAATATGTGGTCGCGTTGTTCTATAGAAAACGTTTCGTATAAAACATGTATTTTCTCCACGTTTTCATTGACAGATAAAATTGTTCTAGCTAAAATTGCACAATGTGACTACTTAATTTAGTAATATCTAACTAGCGAGGTATATGACCGTTCCATAGGATCTTCTATTTCGAACAACGTCAATCTTAATATGTGGTCGCGTTGTTCTATAGAAAACGTTTTTATGCGTATGGAACATGTATTTTCTCCACGTTTTCATTGACAGATATAATTGTTCTAGCTAAAATTGTACAATGTGACTACTTAATTTAGTCATATCTAACTAGCGACGTATATGGCCGTTCCATAGGATCTTCTATTGCGAACAGAGGAAATTTTCGTTTACAGTTCATTTTATCTTTAATTACATTTACTTACAGATGGTCAAAACGAATATTACCGGTTCCAATTAAATCATTAGGACAAACCAGGGAATAATAGTGTTCGAGCTGAATAAATTGAGTTCTGGAGGGATTTAAAAGGTGAATGGCAAAGCTGGAATACAAGTTGACAAATATAGTGAAAAGGGGAAGATCATTAAATCACAAATTCATTTACTATATGTAACACATTTGTGAACTGCATGGATTGTTTGCCATTGATTTGGTTGTTATTGGTATCCGCTCCACATGAAATAAGTTCAATACATGCGGCGGAATATATGGATAAAGTACATTAAAGTTCTTTGCGAATATGCACATAGTGTCTCCATTCTAGAACATAATGAAACCGTGTCTAAGTTGATCCATGGAGAGATAAAGATACGTCTGCTTCTGAAATGATGTTTATTTAAGGCGCTATATTTTGTTCATAAGCGCGTTTATAGCTATGAAGGGCGTGTTTCACCGTATGTAAATGCAGGATTTGGAATCGGCCGGTATATGTTTATTAGCCATTTAAATTGGTGGGTGGAGTCAGCATGTTAACGTCATCGGAGAGTGTTCCATTCAGATACAGTAGACGATGGGAAAAAATTAAACCAGTTTAGTACGGTTCGTATATTTTAATAGAATCTATATCAACACTCTGTGATTTTCAGAAACTGTGTTTACGCCCAAAAAGTAATTTAAAAAATGCCCTAGCAATTTGGAAGTTGGTTGTTTCTTTACTGGCAGCAGTTATGCACATACAAATATTCCAACAGGCACCACGAATGATATCATATTTTTAGATGCGCTTTTTCTTGTGAATATATTAGATTTTGAAATGTTATGTTTGTATACAAAGTGTCATTATTAAAGCATTATATAAACGCATACCTGTTAAAGTCAAGTCGAGTCAAGTCAATTATATTGGAAATTACTTAAAGTACATAGCCAAACAACATACATTAGACATGTAATAGCGGTGTTAATAAATGCGTATACGTCATGACGATGAAAAGTATAGTTTATAATGGCCAATGTGTTCATGTTGAATGGTCACTACATTCATCGGCTTGCGTGCCATATCAAGATATCATACCTAGTGTGTTCATGGTGTTTGATCACTCCATTCATTGACTTGCCTGCCATATCAAGACATCATATCCAGTGTATTCATGTTGCTCGGTCACCCTATTCATCGATTGGCGTGCAATATGTCTAATGAGTTCATGCCTACCATATCAAGACATAATCTCCAGTTTGTTCCTGATGTATGATATCTTCATTCATCGACTGGCGTGCAATATCAAGACATCATCTCCAGTGTGTTTATGATGTATGGAATATCCATTCATCGACTGGCGTACCATATCAAGACATAATGTTCAGTTTGTTCATGTCGTATGGTCTCTTCATTCATCGACTGGCGTGTCATATCAAGACATCATGTCCAGTGTGTAAATATTGTATGATATATCCATTTATCGACTGGCGTGCATTATCAAGACATCATGTCCAGTGTGTTCATGTTGTATCGTATATATCTATTTATCGACTGGTATGCAATATTAATACATCATGTACTGTGTGTTCATGTTGTATGGTATATCCATTCATTGATTGGCTTGTCATATCAATACATCATGTACAGTGTGTTCATATTGTCTGACATATCTATTCATCGACTGGCGTACAATATCAAGGCATCATGCCCAGTTTGTTCATGTTGAATGGTGTTTCCATTTATCGACTGGTATGCATAATCAAGACATCATGTTCAGTGTGTTCATGTTGTATGGTATCTCAAATCATCGCCCGGCGTACCATATCAAGGCATCATATACAAACATAAAATCAAGTGCAGTGTGTACATGTTGTATAGTATATCCATTATTGACTGGCGTACCATATCAAGATATTATGTCTAGTGTGTTCATGTAGCATGGTATCTTCAGTCATCGACTTGCTTGCCATATCGAAACAACATGCCAAGTGTGTGTTCATTTTGGATGGTATATTCATTCATTGACTAGCGTACGGTATCAATACATCATGTTCAGTGTGTTCATGTTGTATGGTATGTCCATTTATTGACTGGCATACCATATCAATATACCATGTTCAGTGTGTTCATGTTGTATGCTATTTTCATGCATCCTGCATCGACTATAATTGCAATATCCAGACACAATGAAGAAACCAGCTGAGAATGTGTCAAAACTGGCAAGGAAAATATTCGAAATATGTCGGTTTCGGTTGATACTCGTTTCCATTAGGGGACTGTGAACAGCAATGCCCCCAATTTATGTTAAACCAACTCGGAAAATGAACACGTGCATATCAAAATATATGTTAGACCATCAAAATAAGCTTGAATATTTATGTTAAAGCATTAAATAAGTCTTAATATTTTTTTTACATTAAAAATTCAACTGTATATATTTAGAATATAACAACCGATTTAATGAAACGTTTTTGCAACGCGAAATAAAAGTATATCTGGAGCAACAACGATGATAATAGAAATGCGCCCAGTGTTTTCGTAATATACTTGGATATGTTCTAGAGAGAAGCATGTACATTTGACCTCCTTGATTGCTAATTCCATGTTTCTTTTATACAATTTCAAGTTCAAGATTCATGAGTAATGCATATATTGCGTAGATACTTTATTTATAATAAAACGACGTACACTTATCCATTTACAACTATCCATTTCCAGTTATCTTTGATCACTGAATCATCGATGTGACCAGTTGTCGTTGTTTGTCCGAAATTATATATTTGAAATCATTATATCAATGCATTAAATTCAATACTTTAATTAATATTGAAATATTTTATTGCATAACAACTCAATATTAATATCTGTTTGTGCTTTTCCATAAGAACGCGTTATACGTTTGTGAGACGCATTTTGCTCTTGTTTCAATCACGTTTTAGTTGACAAGTAAATATTTTTCTGGAATAAACTTGACAACTGTTAGTATTCACTTTATTTGGCACATTTGCGACGAATATGGCCGCTTCCTACATGGATAAATAAAGTAACAACAGGCATTGGTAAAATACTAAACTAAAATGCTAATAGCGTATAAAAGGGACTATAAAGGCTGGTAGCATAAGGTAAATACTTCAAGAACAACGGTAGGTGTCGCTCAGTCTTCAAGAACAACGATAGGTGTCGCTCCATTTTCAAGAACAACGCTAGGTTTCGCTCGGTCTTCAAGAACATCGCTAGTTGTCGCTCAGTCTTCAAGAACAACGCTCTGTGTCACCCAGTCTTCAAGAACAACGCTATGTGTCGCTCAGTTTTCAAGACGACGTTAGGTGTCGCCACTCTTCAAGAACAACGCTAGGTGTCGCCACTCTTCAAGAACAACGCTATGTGTCACTCAGTCTTCAAGAACAACGCTAGGTGTCGCCCAGTCTTCAAAAACAGCGCTATGTGTCGCTAAGTCTTCAAGAACAGCGCTAGGTGTCGCTCAGTCTTCGAAAACAACGCTAGGTGTCGCTCAGTCTTCAAGAACAACGCTTGGTGTCGCTCAGTTTTCAAGAACAACGAAAGGTGTCGCTCAGTCTTCAAGGACAACGCTAATTGTTGCTCAGTCTTCAAGAACAACGCTAGGTGTCGCTCAGTCTCCAAGAACAACGCTAGGTGTCGCTCAGTCTTCAAGAACAACGATAGGTGTCGCCACTCTTCAAGAACAACGCTAGGTGTCGCTAGTCTTCAAGAACAGCGCTTGGTGTCGCTCAGTCTTCAAGAACAACGATAGGTGTTGCCACTCTTCAAGAACAACGCTAGGTGTCGCCACTCTTCAAGAACAACGCTAGGTGTCGCTCAGTCTTCAAGAACAACGCTAGGTGTCGCTCAGTCTTCAAGAACAACGCTTAGTGTCGTTCAGTCTTCAAGAACAACGCTAGGTGTCGCTCAGTCTTCAAAAACAACGCTAGGTGTCGATCAGTCTTCAAGAAAAACGATAGATGTCGCCACTCTTCAAGAACAACGCTATGTGTCGCTCAGTCTTCATGAACAACGCTATGTGTCGCTCAGTTTTCAAGAACAACGCTAGGTGTCGCTCAGTCTTCAAGAACAACGCTATGTGTCACTCAGTCTTCAAGAACAACGCTAGGTGTGCTCAGTCTTCAATAACAACGCTTGGTGTCGCTCTGTCTTTATGAACAACGCTATGTGTCGCTCAGTCTTCATGAACAACACTAGGTGTCGCTCAGTCGTCATGAACAACGCTAGGTGCCGCTCTGTCTTCAAGAACAACGCTATGTGTCGCTCAGTCTTCAAGCACAACGCTATGTGTCACTCTGTCTTCAAGAACAACTCTAGGTGTCGCTCAGTCTTCAAGAACAACGCTTGGTGTCGCTCAGTCTTCAAGAACAATGCTATGTGTCGCTCAGTCTTCAAGAACAACGCTAGGTGTCGCTCAGTCTTCAAGAGCAACGCTAGGTGTCGCTCAGTCTACAAGAACAACGCTAAGTGTTGCTCAGTCTTCAAGAACAACGCGAGGTGTGCTCAGTCTTCAATAACAACGCTAGGTGTCGCTCAGTCTTCAGGAACTACGCTAGGTGTCGCTCAGTCTTCAAGAACAACGCTAGATGTATCTCAGTCTTCAAGAACAACGCTAGGTGTCGCTCTGTCATCAAGAACAACGCTAGATGTCTCTCAGTCTTCAAGAACAACGTTAGGTGTCGCTCTGTCTTCAAGAACAACGCTAGGTGTCGCTCAGTGCCAGATAGCGTTGTTATCAAAAGCGAGTCCACTTTGCTAATGCTGGATGTAAACGCTGCGCATATATTATATTTAATTATATATATGTTTTCGTTGTTATTTAAATTTCTTAGATAATATCGATGTATTACCAAAACGTGTGTTGAAACTAAGAAACATTACATTTCGAATTATAAACACATTGAAGTCGTCTGTATTTGTGTTTTTGTCCATCAGCATGATTCAATATTTGATGTACACCACTGTTAGAACATGCTAAGCTCTTGGAACATATGATGCAGAATGCAGCAAAGGGATTCAGTGCTTTTTTTCCTGACTTTGTGAAGCGGCCCTGGCCCTCTCACTTTGTGAAAAAATGAGTCCCAAACTTTTCAAAATTGTGAAAAAATGAGTCGCAAACTTGTCAAAATTTTGAAAAATTGAGTCGCGAACTTCTTAAAATTGTGAACAATTGAGTCGCGAACTTCTTAAAATTGTGATAAACCGAGTCGTGAAATTGTTGAAATTGTGAAAAACGGCCGATTTTGTAAAATTCACGGCCATGTTTGGTTTGTGAATTGACCTTGTCAAAATTGTGAAATGTCCTTCCAGGGCCACTTGCAAAGAAGGAAAAAAAGCCCTGGGATTTGATGGATCTTGCCGACACCAATCACTAAGAATTGAACCATTATTGTCCAGCTTAACTAGCCAAGCAAAGTTGAACTTAGTTTTGCCTCCAGGCATTGTTACTGTTAGTTAGGTTTAGGATAAAACAACAGCAAGCATGAATCAACAGTCTAAAGGAAATCTGCAAAAGAAAATGTTAATACCCACTAGGATTATTCAGATATGTTATATCAATAGTACCATATAATGTACATTTAAACCGTATCTAAACTATAACTAAGTCCAAAATTATATTTTGCTTTCCTTAAAATATAATCTTAGGAAAAAATAAGTGTTCGAACACTAGTAGCAAGCAGTAATTTTATCACCTATTACCAGGATAATATTACAAGCAAGTGACAGAAAAACAGATAAAGCTGCAGCAAATGGCATGATTTGTATAAACATCATGTGCTGGTCATAGCTTTACAATATTGGTTACTTTCAAATGTTAAACACACAAACACATAATTAGTTATTATAATCTCGGTTTAAATTTTAATGGAAAGCATCTTCATAGTGGCCAAATTTTTGTTGTTTATTGTTACTTGTTACATTTACAGATGAACCAGAACATTTTAAAGGCAAATATAAGTGTTCAAGCTTGCACAATGACTGAGATATTTGAAGATTTACATCTATTGAATGTCAGGAAGAGAAAATACCAGTAGTCCAATTTTTGTATGATTCCCTGATAATTCACTGTATTTTTTTTGCCAAATTTTGAAATTCCCTAATTTTTCTCTGCATGGATTGTTTTACCTGATAATTTTCCCTGTTTTCAAGAATGTATGGTCACCCTGATCATATTGTTTTATTGCTCATAATATTTGATGTTAGAATTGTCCACTTGAAAGTAACCAAATACCCTCAGCAGTGCATCATTGGGTTACATATATTATTTAGTTTTTCTGGATGCTTCTGAAGTTGTACCCATATAACAACTAGCAGTCCTATATAATCAATAATTCCAACACTGACCTTAAAAACTAGAGTTTACATCAGATAGCTGGAGCTGCTTGCCACACCTTTCCTCCACAGAAAATTACCAGTTTTACAGCTTTTACATTCTGAAAATACAACTAACAAAAAAAAAGTTTTTTTCTCCAGCAAAAAGTAGGAATAGTAGGAGGTTTGAGTGCAAAAATAGGAAAAAGTAGGAAGGAAAAAAAATGTGGGAAAAAGTGGGAAAAGTAGGAAAAAATAGGAACGGTTGAAGGCCTAACAAGTCACCCGGGGATGACTAGAAGCCGATTCTTGTCACCTAGGGTGACTTCAAGCCGACGCTAGTCACCCCCGGGTGACATGAAGCCGATTGTAGTCACCCGGCGGTGACATGAAGCCGATTCTTGTCACCCACCCGGGGGTAACTTTAAGCCGATTCTAGTCACCCTCGAAATCAGCATTAAGTCACCCTCGGCAACAATTTTACTTTTTCAACAAAAAATACATGATTTGGTCGTTCATATGCGAGGGAATTTGTGTAAACATACTACACTTTCTTCCAATTTGGATTGTTAAATAATTTTGAGGAGAGTGGTAAAAACTTAGGCTGGTTTGGTGCCGTTTGATAAAAAAAAAAAACACGGGTGACTAGAAGCCGATTCTTGTCACCCGGGGGTGACTAGAAGCCGATTCATGTCACCCTGGGGTGACATGAAGCCGATTCTAGTCACCCAGGGGTGATAGCGTCGGCTTGAAGTCACCCCATGGTGACATGAATCGGCTTCTAGTCCCCCCCGGGGGACTTGTTGGCCATTTCAGGTCGACAAAGACCCAATGAGCCTTAATAAATGTATGTAAAAAGTAATCTTAGTCGACTTCGTAAACAAACAACAACACACAATTGTAAACAAAATGATTGCCCCACCGGGGTCTTGTGGATATTTGTTTTAACATACGTATCGTATCGCATTATCTCGACTATTCCCCCTATAATTGTATTTTATATCATGTGTCTTAACCTTGTTAACCAATTTGCGACACATACTTTAAGGAAAATAACAGAAACAACACAAATCATTCAATCGTTTAGTATGTTAATGCTTTATAATTGTTTCGGTTTTAAACGATGATTTATTTTTTTAATTAACACGTAATGTTAGTTTATGTATATGCTATATGCAGTGTTATTTTGATACAACGTTTAGAAATTATCAATTCGTAAATTCTGAGAATGTTATTTTACAATTGTTATATTTAATTTCACTAAATTATTTACGTTTTGTAAATTTAGCATTTAATTTGCATAAACTAGCATACACATGTGTTTAACATTACCATGACGTTACTTGGAATAATCACTCATTGTTTATTTATAAACCCGACGTCATTTTTCATTTTTTTTGTGTGTTAACGTCACGGACACGCATGTTTTTTTGTATGTTTTTCACGTAATAATAGTTTTTAATGTATACAGATGAATAATATATAAATTCCTGGTAAGGTAGAACGGCCCACAGGTTCGAGAGCAGCTTCCTACGTACATGCCATGACAGATATCATCAATCATCATTTATAATTTATTTGAAAAACTGATTGCCTCAATGAACGTAATAACATTTCAAAATATTGCCACCTATTTGATCGACGCGATGATTGTTTTTCACATCTTTTCCAACATTTGCTACTTTATTGTTTGAAGGATCGTGATCAGAATGATCAATTATTAAACGTACGCTCACCATAACATGAAAACGTGTCATAAATCTTTGTCAATCCTAGATGACATTGGCATCAGTACTTTAAAGCCAAATGTTTAATTGGATACGGGTACTTAAAATCAGCTCTAGCACAGTGAACATAACATGTAAATATTTAATCAGCAATGTTCAACGCTTGATGTTACAAAAGGCGACAATGGCATAAAACAAATGTTTAATTTGATAACAAAAAATCATCTCCAGCAAGGTGACCATAACATGCGAATATTGTATCAGCAATATTCAAAGCTTGATGTTAAAAACAAATAAGCATGTGAATTTTAGAGCATACATTTGAGCCTCGTTCTGTGAAAAGGGGGTTTAATGCATGTGCGTAAAGTGTCGTCCCAGATTAGCATGTGCAGTCTGCACAGACTAATCAGGGGCGACACTTTCCGCCTTAACTTGATGTTCGCTAAGAAGAGACTTCCTTTAAACGAACAATACCATAAAAGCGGAAATTGTCATCCCTGATTAGCGCTCAATGGGTCATTGTCGACCTGAAATGTCCCACAGGTCACCCGGGGGTGACAAGAAGCCGATTCTTGTCACCCTAGGGTGACTTCAAGCCGACGCTAGTCACCCCCGGGTGACATGAAGCCGATTATAGTCACCCGGGGGTGACATGAAGCCGATTCTTGTCACCCGTGGGTGACTTCAAGCCGATTATAGTCACCCTCGAAATCAGCATAAAGTCACCCTCTGCAACAATTTTACTTTTTCAACAAAAAATACATGATTTGGTCGTTCATATGCGAGGGAATTTGTGTAAAAATACTAAAAAAACGAAAGTAGAGCTAAATGTCTAAAAAAAAACACACAAAATTTATTAATTGCGGGAGTCGAAATGCAATGCGGTGCCGTTTGATAAAAAATACACGGGTGACAAGAAGCCGATTCTTGTCACCCCCGGGCGACTTGTGGCCCATTTCAGGTCGACAATGACCCAATGAGCTATACTATAGAGTAATGATGAATTTTGGTGCACATTTAATAAAAATCAGCGTTTTTTACTTTGAGATTGAGGCAATATTCAGGCTCGAAATAGGATTGGAAAAGCACTCCTTTATTATGAAATTTTTATTTATATCACATGATAAGGCTTATATCGTTGAAATAAAACACATTGGTAAGCAAACATAGGCACTGTAATCGCTATAATTTTTTGGAGATCAATATTTCTTCAAATTATTCTGGGTGTTTTTCTGTTTATGTTATAAATAAAGACATAGAATGATGGAATTAATAGATAATAGCGCTCAACACCTTGTTAAATATATCTCATTGGGTCATTGTCGACCTGAAATGGCCCACAAATCACTCGGGGATGACTAGAAGCCGATTCTTGTCACCCTAGGGTGACTTCAAGCCATTTTAGGTCGACACTGACCCAATGACACTGACCCAATGAGGTCGCATTTGGTAATTGTCGACCTGAAATGGCTTGAAATCACCCGGGGGTGACAAGAAGCCGATTCATGTCACCATGGGGTGACTTCAAGCCGATTCATGTCACCATGGGGTGACATGAAGCCGATTCTAGTCATCCGGGGTGACTAGCGTTGGCTTGAATCGGCTTCTAGTGACCCCCGGGTGACTTGTGGGCCATTTTAGGTCTACAATGACCCAATGAGCGGAAGTAGTGTATTCCTACGCACGCTGTGAAACATAGTTGAGTGTAACCTTTCCAATACACTACACAAGGGTGTAGTATTTAACCAATATCGGCTGCTAAGGTAATTGTAGACCCAATAAACTTTTCTTCTTTAAAATATTATACCGAAAAAGCTTTCCCTATTTTCATTTTTCATTCACTTGATTACGCAATTTATGACGTATCTCGTGTGACGTCATTTTGGTGACGGAACATTTTGGGATAACAATATGGACGTGGTGTATTTTTAACAGAAAAATATTTTTTTAAAGCATCGAACGAATCCAAATCGTATTTCGGATTGTGTGTTTGTCATGCAAAACACGTAGAACAGACAATGCAAGTGTATAATGCTGTTACTTTATTGTTCTTAGCATTGGATTAAAGTTGTCATTCGGTTAAGCGTGTCATTTTAACTAAAGTTAGTTTTTTATGACTCCTGTCAAAGCTTAAATAATGTCATCAATATAATCTACAGGACTGTTTCATCTGCAATCAATATTTTAGTTATGCAAATAATGTGCTACATGTAATTATAATTATTTTCTATTATTTTTTTGGTTTGTGGCTCAATTTTATTAATATCCGTTGACTTAGTCATACACTGAATGTGCACACCATTTTGTACAATTGAATGTTCGAATAAAATTGAGTTTTTGTTTTGAAGATGCATATTTCTTTCAATATCTAGCAATAAAAATATCACATTCTCGATTCGTTTTTAATTTCTTCTCATATTTCCAATAGGATAGTATGAAAAAGAAAGGGTTAAAGTGGAACTATTGTTTACGTGACACAATCGGTAGTTATTCGGTCGTTAGGCATGTTGCGTACATGTAGGAGGCACGACCAGAATAATTATTTTGTTATGTCAATTAATCATTTGTCTTTGATAAAATGTGTTAATTGTATAATTTAAAATGAAACAGGATAGATCTAATACATGGTTGGTGCCGAGATGGACAAAGTTTATCCGGTTCGGCCCTATTTTCTTTTTCTAAGCCTCGTCGGATAAACTATTTCCATCTCGGCACCAACCATATTTTCTCTTTATTCTGCAAGCACACTATATCAATTAAGTTGTTTTAATTTGCGCTTTAGGGATAAATTTATGATCTGTCTGTGTTTCTTACAAAAACTTACCTTCAAAAAACTTGCGTAAGTATCAAACTTAAACGTAGGAGCGTTTCTAAAAAATTCTTATACTTACGAATTTCTTATTTTCACACGTAAACTTACGCAAGCTCATTGGCTTGCGTAAGTCACCATTTTATGCGTAAGTATGGCGACTTACATTCCGCTCTATCGCAGACGAGAACGATTACCAAGAGTGTACCGTGAAAGACTACTTCCAATAAACAACTTACGAGATGGGGAAGTTATTGGACGCTATAGACTTTCACGCGAAGCTATCAGCTATGTACATGAATTGATCAAGGACGATATTTCGCCTTTCACTAACCGTAATCATGCTGTGGATTCGCTGACCAAGGTAGCGTTGTTGTTTTTTTCAATGAATGAAATGCATACAGTTGATGCTATCTATCATTTATCCGACACAATTTTATTGTTAACTTAAAAAATAAGGACCTCAATATCTGCTGTTGTGTAGCCCGAACTGTTGGGTTTGAGAATGTTCAGCGGAAACGGTTGTAATTTGTGGAAATGGTGATCGACGATAATTGCAACGGAAAATCTTTTGAAATGATTGAATTTGAACATGTTCGATGCGATTGCTGTTATGATTTGTTCGGACTGACTACGGACATTTCAATCAACTTTCGTTTTAAACATGTTTACTTACAAAATTAACCAAAAGACACGGATTGTTTTACATTATTCTGTTCTTGAACTTGGTTAAATGTACTGCCAAGAGATAAGTGATAAAAATATGATTATCATTATGGATGCTAACTTTATTAAAGAGTATTGCATTTTGATTTGTTAATGCTGTTCATATTCTTGTTTTTGCTTTCGTGAACATTTAAACTGTAGATCTTGTTTTATGAAATCATCAAAATATATACTCCGTCATTCTATGTTTACAAATCTCATGTTTTTATATTCAGCCAGCTTAAACTATATTGCAGATTTTAGTGACTTTGAGATACCTGGCAAAGGGTGATTTCTTCGGTGAAGTATGTGATCTTCACGGTATAAGCCGAAGTTCTGCTTCAAGGTCTATTGCGGTGGTAAGAATGTAGCAGTAGACCATTTGCATTTGTTTTTTTGCAAGGTAGATTTCGATTCAATTAAAATAAAAACATGTATGCTAATCTTGTTAATTCTTCAGTGAATTCTTCGCAACTCGTGAATATACTTATTTGTATGATCACTCGTGAAATAAAATCGATATTCTACCGTACCAACAAATATCCTCCTTTATTTGTTATCCAAATAAAAGCTAAAGAATAATGTTTTCGTAAATGAAGACAGTCTTTGCAATTCATTATATACATTTCAAATTTATTTGGCTTATAATCTAAACAATATTTCAAATCATTATTTCATGCAAAAATTAAGAATGAAATTTTCAAAATTTAATACGCTACCCTAAGTCCCTTGCAATTATTATTTGTGGGAGAATTTTAAGTGCTTATGCTTTTAAAATTTACATACTTTCTAATTAACAAACACATATTATGGCAGGTGGTCTCGGCACTTGATCGTCGATTGCAAACCATGCAATTTCCTGTGTCGGAGGAGCAGATGAAGCAAGTGAAAAGTGGCTTCTATAAAATTGGGAAAATTCCCAATGTTGTCGGAGCAATTGATGGGACCCTTATCCCAATCACCACCCCAAATGAGAATGAGAAGGCTTATATATGGAGGAATGGGTACCATGCACTCGATGTCAAAACAGTTGTAAATCATCAAATGAGGTGAGATATCCCTGCATTTCCCCACTAACTGCTTGTTTAAATCATAACGTTATATACTAAATATTATATTGTTGACAACAAATCATATTTCAGACAACGGTTGTCCATACGCAGTCATGCAAAACATGTGCGTCCTGGGGACTCTCGATTGGTTTGTGATAGGCGTCCTTTGCCAGATTTATGCGCCCAAATACGCTTTAATTCTGCGTTTCCGAGAGCCCTGCAACCAGTTTTATTTATTTCAGTTGCCCTTTTGACAACTAGTGTTTTTAAATGTTGAAATGTTTTGTCCCCCAGTATAGACTGGGGGACATAAAAATATTGAAATGTATTGTATTGAAAATTTGTCAAATATGACAAAACATGTCTGACAATAACTGTCTACAGACAGTGCAGTCCACTTTTCTTGCAGTTTAATATATAGTATAGTAAAAACATTGTTTTTATGTTACCTGTCCCTGTGAAATGATTCTCCGTGCGAAAGGTTGAGGCATAAGAATAGCAAAATTAAATTTAGGGTTATCTGCCTTGTATATGTTACAAGTGTTAACATGCATACTAAACCACACTAAAATATGGTTTCTTTCACATATACAATCTCGATACCATTATTTTCTTCGAAATGTGGAGATAAAAATGTGACACATAAAACATGCTGATTAGTTATACATTATGTACTTGCCTGAAACGTGACTTAAATATTCCAAATGCCGTAAAGTGCAGTCCGAAAAGGCTAATTAGGGAAGACACTTTCCGCCTAGGCTGGATTTTCGATTAGAAGGGACTTCCTTTACACGAAATATTCCATAAAAGCGGAAGGTGTAGACTGCACAAGCTAATCTGAGAAAACACATTTGGCACATGCATTAAGCACCATATTCGCATATCGCGTCTCATTTATTTGATAGACACGATCCACAATTGTAAGTTGTGTGTACAATGTTTACACGTTTGGTTAGAAGTATGTACATGTATAATACCTCGATTGCGTCGAATGAATTTTCAGAAACATTATCAGTATATACAGTCTTGCTATTACTGCTATTTTTTTACATATTTAAGGCAAGCGCTAATTACTTATACTATACACAATAATACATACAACACCCTACTTAACACAATAATTAAAAAACAGTGACTTTTAAAGATTGAGGGTTTAAACCGGTTAAATAAGGCACGTCGAACCTCACACTAAACCAATAATTACTAGTTATCTCAAACACCCATTTGCAATTGGAAATAAACATTAACATATATGCCTCACTAACCCAAAGACTTTACATTCAAAGAAATATCATGACATCGTATTCCTTGATGCAAATAAACTTTTTTGGACTGGAATCCTTCCATGAATTTAAGTTTGGTACGTAATTGTAGGAACAGCGAAGGTAGCTACCGGAAATAGGTTTATTGCTACTGATCTACCGAAAAGTGTTTATGTTTAAGCTGTGTATATCGACATCTGTTGTCAACACTTAACTTAATGGCCCAATTAAGTAAAAACAATTTAATGCCTTTTAAAAATACCCTGTTCTTATGCATTACATTGTTTTTTCGAAAAGATTCCTTTGGAATGGGAGACGTTCGAATTTATTACGAACATAATTAACATGTATTAACCCGATAAATTCGTAGTCGATTGCAACATACGCGTGTTAAGAAACCATACCATTAATAATAAACAATCGTTATTATTTACGGTGTCCAATGTTGCTTTGGTTCGATAATTTCAAAATAGCGTTTTTCCGGGACCATGTTGGCTTGAATGGCTATATTACAATTATGGATGATTCTCAATATAATAATGTGTTGCATGAATGTTTTACTAAAATTTGATCAAGGCATTATTTGTGAAAGAAGCCATCCCAATAGAAATACTGTGAACAATTGGGAGCTCGGGAATATAATCCTAACTTGTCCGAATCATATATCTATGTTAAAAAACACAAGACCGCTTTTACTTTCACCCTTTTGACTAATAACAAATACATAAGCGTCACATGCTAGTCGATTAGTCATTTGTTAACTTTATTCATTAGCTCAAAATGATTTGATTTCAGTTTTGAGCTGCGTCATTTTAATGAATCAAACATTACAGGTTAATCCCAGTAGAACATTATCAATGCATTTCGAATAAGTGCAGCTGGGTAAAACATGACAAATCGTATTGTAATGGTCCGGCAAGCAATTGAATGCTATATTTGATAAATTGCTTTCATATAACCAGAACACGCGTGATTTTTTTTATGTATTTATTCATGAAATGTCAGGATTAGATCCTAAACCAACGCATTGTTGTCATTTTGTGTCGGTATCCGGCCCACTCTCTGTGCCTTCGTGATCTAATATTACAATGTAATAAACGACGCAGAAGTAAAATGTGCTTTTCAACAGCTCTGCAAAGCAAACAATCATGACACACAGCGACATTGCATATTGATAGTTCCCTGTTATTACCAGTTAATAAATGTTGCAGCTGTGGAATTTGAAGATGGTTAAATTTTTGCTCAATTTATTGAATCATTATGTTTGAATTGGTAGTGAAATGGTAATGTGCATGTCTTGTATAATCGATAACGTTGACTAACGCATTCATAATAATGACGGATGCAAACACAACATTATCAATATTGTCGAAACGTGGACCAAAATGGAGTTACTCTCATAAACGATCTAGCGAATTTTAACCGGATACTCGTAATCTCTGATTAGCATTCATTAATTCCTGTATTCCTGTTTTGTTGTGTTGGTGTGTCTTAAAGACGGAATATATGTACGCAAAGATGTTTAGAAAAAAGGTGATTAAAATAATTTGTACTGACTGTGTGAAATCGTCCAAAATAATTGTGTGTAATGAACATACACGTCTACAAAGTAACCTTATACAGCTATGAATTGCGTAACTTACTTTTTATTATCTCACGAACGTTAACATTACTAATATCACATGTACATACATACATACTAGCAATTATTTATCTTTTAACAATTAATTAAAGTTTAAAGTAAATAGTCATTTTTTAGGTACATTAATGAAGCAAATGAGTCATTTAATGCGGTTCCGACAAAAACGGAAATCAATGGCGATCGGGCCACACAGAAATTATTTAATTGTAAACATAGACATCATAAAAGAGAAGACACAAAAGTGAACACCATAAACACTGCATCGATGGACAAATTCAACCTGCTATGGATGAAACCCATGGGTCACTCGTGTCATCGTGCATGGGCTTTGAGTGGCGAGGAAAGTTGATGCTGCATAGGTCCACACTTTGAATCATTTTACACGTTATCGCTCTGGCCTCCGCGCTTTTGGGTTTGTTTTGCTATTATTATTTATTGAGTAAAGTCAAGTCGATAAAGCGGACAATGCCCAGTTGCGTAACAAGCTTATGGTTAATGATTTTTTTTTAACATCTTTCTTATTTAAAAAAATGATTATGCTATTGTGTCAAAATGCTATTCGAGATTTTAAAAAAAATCACGCGCCATACATAATTCCTCAACAATGACCGATTCAAGCATTATATCGTTAACAAAAATGTGCACATCAAACGCGTTCTAGACAACAGACATCACTCTTTAGTCAAAAATCTCATTTTTTTATCAGCAATGTTTATTCTATGGCAAGACATTACTTGAAATCAGATGAATTGTCTTCAAAAGAGGCTCAACAATATGCGACCCTTCAGCGTTTGTCTCAGCATTGTTATACAACGTCAGCATTGTTTTAAACCGTCAGCATTGTTTTAACCCGTCAGCATTGTTTTAAACCGTCAGCATTGTTTTAAACCGTCAGCATTGTTTTAAACCGTCCGCATTGTTTTAACCGTCAGAATTGTTTTAAACCGTTTGAAACCGGTGTTGTGTTTTATTATACTGATCAGCTTGCGACCACAGCATACAGTTGAACATATAATAATTATCGAATACCATTAGCGTGTTGTTATGATAGAAATCAAATATGAACCAGCTTACATAACATATATCGATAATACTTTTATGTCAATCATGATTTGTAATTAGCATAACGGACGCTATCCACTCTTTTACTATGTCAACATGCGTTTCTGGTTAAACAAAAAACAATTGAAACACGACTTTTAAAATCGAACAATACCTATACACGCTGTTACTAAAATAAAATGTGCAACATTGGACAACCTATAAACCTGCGTATAAACAATATTTCTGTTTGAAATGTACGCCAAAATGTGAGTCATCTGTTCCTGTATGTGTTAACATTTGCAGCTACGAGCAAAGAATATGAAGCACATTGTCATTGTTAATTGGTTAGTTATATATAAATATATATATAATTAAAATGTTAAAATGTAACCATATTATACAATTTATTCATGTTATCAAATGAACCTAGCATGAATAAACAAGTTTCAATACGATGC
Organism: Dreissena rostriformis; assembly: GCA_007657795.1. Classification (NCBI taxonomy): domain Eukaryota; kingdom Metazoa; phylum Mollusca; class Bivalvia; order Myida; family Dreissenidae; genus Dreissena; species Dreissena rostriformis. The sequence goes on from VMBQ01003370.1 coordinate 48,843, forward strand.
GTATAATATATTCCTTGGCATAGCTAGATCTAATTACATTTAACTGGTATAGAATAATGTTCTTTTCATATCATGTATTTAATGATAATCACGATTTTAATTTTTCATACATTTCATACATATAGGATCTGACATGAGTTGTCATATCATACCATATTTTATTAAACGAGTTCAGGAATTTTGTTAGTAAGCTAACGAATTTCATGGACGAGTTTAATAAAATATGGTATGATATGACAAAGAGTGTCAGATCTTTTTTATCAAATGCTTTTAAACTTAATAAAATACATCTTAATTGACCAAACAAATACTGATAGATCTAAAAGTTATTTACTTTCGTGACGTCATTTCAATTTGACGACGTCATTCACCAAAATAAAGCCATGCAATTGGTTAGTTATTGATTCTGTAGCCAATGAAAACGCTTTAAAATGTTGTATTACACATGTGTAATATAAAAAAAATACGTAATGTCTGTATTACATTGAAAACAAGGTATAGCATTTGATAAATTTCATTATTCAATTAACTGTAGTGTAGTTTAAAAGAAATCACTTACGAAAATGTAGGGTTGTCGCATTATTCACCGGGCAGACATGTCAACATGATGGAAAAAATATATTGCTATACAAGACAAACAAAAATTAGACGCATGCAAAATATTAGTCATGTGTTATCCATAATTGCACATCAACAACATGTTACCGTTAAATATATGGCACGACAAAACTATGCACCTCATGTATATAGACATACTCATTGTACACATACATACTCACATACTATTGCTCTTCAAGAAATTGCCATATTTAAGTAATAAAATAAAACATATAAAAGTATCAACATCACTTAAATGTGCACAGTATACAAAGACATTAAAGAACAAAAAGAAGTACCCAACATATAGACCAAACATATACCCCACTTAACGCAGAAATATTATTAGTATACCACGGCATGTACTAAATATAACAACAAAACAATTTGGAAGAAAAAAGATCAAAAGTCAGTACCTTCATTCCTTAACGGAGAAGCTTTCGTCGTCAAAATGTTTGTAATGTCAAAGTCATAATATTGGAATTGCTTGTATAAGGATTCTTTTTGTCAGTATTGAACACTTATTTAAATTTTTAGATCCTCGTCTTTGTGTATCTGATTGAAGTCGTCTTTGTGTATCTGATTTAAGTCGTCTTTGTGTATCTGATTTAAGTCGTCTTTGTGTATGTGATTGAACGAAACACGAGCTTACAAAACCACTATCCCGCTATATGAATCTCGAACACAATCAACCAGGTTTTCATCTCCTGAGTTACCACTATACAAATAAATTAAAGACTGATGATTTTTTTCGATACTTTAAATCCATTAATGATCCAGACACCCATTTTTATCAGCCAGATGAAGACATTCTGTTTTTTAATGAAAGATACCTAAATGAGGAATTTCAGGTAATGTTCGNAAACAAGGTATAGCATGTGATAAATTTCATTATTCAATTTACTGTAGTGTAGTTTTAAAAACAAATCACATACGAAAATGTAGGGTGATCGCAATATTCACCGGGCAGACATGTCAACATGATGGAAAAATATATTGCCATACAAGACAAACAAAAATTAGACGCATGCAAAATATTAGTCATGTGTAATCCATAATTGCACATCAACAATATGTTACCGTTAAATATATGGCACGACAAAACTATGCACCTCATGCATATAGACATACTCATTGTACACATACATACTCACATACTATTGCTCGTAAAGAAATTGCCATATTTAAGTAACAAAATAAAACATATAGAAGTATCAACATCACTTAAATGTGCACAGTATACAAAGACATTAACGAACAAAAAGAAGTACCCAACATATAGACCAAACATATACCCCACTTAACGCAGAAATATCATTAGTATACCACGGCATGTACTAAATATAACAACAAAACAATTTGGAAGAAAAAAGATCAAAAGTCAGTACCTTCATTCCTTAACGGAGAAGCTTTCGTCGTCAAAATGTTTGTAATGTCAAAGTCATAATATTGGAATTGCTTGTATAAGGATTCTTTTTGTCAGTATTGTATACTTATTTAAATTTTTAGATCCTCGTCTTTGTGTATCTGATTAAAGTCGTCTTTGTGTATCTGATTTAAGTCGTCTTTGTCTATGTTATTGAACGAAACACGAGCTAACAAAAGCACTATCCCGCTATATGAATCTCGAACACAATCAACCAGGTTTTCATCTCCTGAGTTACCACTATACAAATGCCCTTCGAGAAAACGGGGTCCGACCCGCTATATGAATCTCGGACACAATCAGCCAGGTTTTCATCTCCTGAGTTACCACTATACAAAGGCCCTTCGAGAAAACGGGGTCCTGAAAATCATATGCAAAACGACCATTGTTGAAAGCTCCGATCGGGCTGAATTCCTCGCATCCACCCATTGCGATTGAACCGTTGTTTATTCTTACCTCACCATCTGTCAAGGCATCAACTTCCGATTTTGGATGGCCAGTTGTTATATTGATGCTCCTAAGTTCGACGGGTTTCAGGAAATCAAGCCTAAAGAAATCATTTTTCTTGGGAGTCTTGGCCCAAAAGAAGCCATTCATATTGTTCAAATATGCACGTTCCGGATTGAACGCGTCAAATGTTTCCAATGATGTGCTGAGGTTTGCAGCAGGATTTGAAGTGTTAAATATTTTAAACCGCGCATTTAAATCGTTTCGAAGTTGATCAGATAAAGACGTCGCTTGTTGGTCTTTAAATGCTCTATCCACCAAATTTTGCATTTTTCCAGTCAATGAGGACACGACTCCCTTATGCTGAAACAACGACTTTGCATTTTGTATTTCTCGTCCTTGCAGCATGATGTTCCGTAGATCTGTCATCAGGAGATCACAGGGTTTCTCAAGTTGAAATAAAATAAGATACTTGCTCAACATACACAAGTCAGATGACCTGAAAAACTTCCCAATGAACCCAAGGCCACTGAATGAGATTTCAAACCAGGGCTGTTTGTTGTTTTCCAGGCTCATAATTTTATTTCTTATTTCTTGTACGAAGTTTGTAGCTGTTATTACATCGTCCTCAATCTGAATGAAATATTCGGAAAGGGTTTCGCAATACGCAAACAGGTAAGCGTAGTCAAGGTTCTGCTTCGTTCGCCATTTGACTCGCTGCAGAGGGTCGTTGTAAGTTTGTTTCTTGATAAGACTGTAAAGGAGAGGACGACATAGTGGAACAAACAATATGTGAATATGAGTTACACTTATTAACGCACACGCTTTGTCCAGCATAAAACATGCTTATAAAAGCTTTAATAAGACTGTTATTGAAACTCACCCTTTCTGCTAAACCATTTACATTTAATATTTCGTCGAAAGTATTATCCAACTGTGACTGAGCCGCTATACTCAATGAAAACTTTAAAAAAAGACAATTCATCAATAGTTTTTTGCATAACAATACTTCAGTTCGCTTATGCGAAAAAAAACAGTACATAATGTACTGACTATTGTTATACACAAAGGACAGGGATTTTTTCTTATTTGTGGGAAGGGCCTGGCCTTCCATTTTGAAAAAAAAAATCGACAAAACTGAAAAAGGGGAAAACATTTGCGAAAGAAAGCTTGACATTTGGGTAAAATTGTATCATTGCCTTTCTCTTGCGGGAAGGGGCCTATATGAGGTCCTTGCTAAAGAAGGGAAAAAAAGCCCTGGAGGATATTTTCCAATTTGAAGTCCCGCTGACGCTCTGGGCTGTAGAAAGCATTTACCTGAAATCTGGATACAGCTGCATCTCTGGCTGCACCACCTGCAGAAGACCGGACTCCAAACTTTGCGAATACTTCTTGTCGATGTGTCTCAGAGTCTGTGTGAAAAAGGTATCGTTTGAGGACGCTATGAACACCACAATGGTGGTGGTGTTAATCTCGCTGGAAACGATGTTTCCGTGCAGGGAGGCCAGGGTTTCTTCGAGGTAGTTGATACCATTTCGGGGCACAGTGCTGAGGCCAATTGTCAGGTAACCTGACGGTAAAAAATCAAGAATAATTATAAAGACAAAATATAAGATCGTTTGAATAAATTGATATTCATTTTAATAAAATAAAAATAAACGTGTATTCCCAACAGTAAAGTATTGCATTTAAGATTGAGGGAATACCGTGGCAAATGTGCACATTTGGTTTACTCGTTACTTCTGTGCATATATGGATTGTAAAGATTGATCAATATTTCGTACATAACATGAATCGATGTCTTGTAAATGGGTCATATTTTTAATATGCCGATTCTGAAGATAAATCAGTTGTATTTCGATTAATCAATATTTTGAACTTACCTGTATTAATCTAGTTGCTTAACATATAATGGGCAAAATTTACAGAAATCAAGAAATAATAACGTATAACTATAATTACGATAACTAGAAGTAACATGGTCAATCGATAATAGTAAATGGGCAATGCTGAAACAGTAAAACCCCGAATGTAGAAAGATTATACTACAAAAAGAACTTGCACGGACAACTAAGGTGGTTCTAATGACCGATAACAATGTGTGTGTGTAGTTTAAATAAAAGAAAACTAAAAATATCAAATACATCCTCAGGGGGGTAAACAATTCTTAAAATCCGTGGGTCTTTTTATAAGGAAAGCAATAAATTGACTACATCAAACAAGCCAATATCTATTTCATAAAAAGAAACAAAATGTCAAAACTGGGGCTACCTTTTTGGAGCGGCTAATGAATGTGTGGGTCTTTACCGATTAAAGATTAGAGACCGCTTCTAACATTTACCCAAAATCTATCCTTTTAAATTTAACAGACTTTGTAATTTTAATAATAAAACCATGCACCTTTGGTCCTCCGTCGATGTCCTCGCAAAAGTACGATGTGCTCACTGCACGACGAGCGTGAAGGTTGTTCTAGTCCCAGGGATGAGCTTGGCGGAAGTAATGAAGCGTTTGGAATTTCCGGAATGCCTCGCAAACCCGGATGGGGCACGTTCGAAATATTTAGCAGAGAGTTTGAAGTATTGCGAAGTTCGGTAGGGTTCTGAAATTGATGTGTACTTGCCAGATTGATGTTGTTTTATTTGGGCACACACAAAACTAATACAGATATAACAATTATGAATTGCACATAAAAGCTTTATAAACGGATATGTACATGGAGTTTAAACAGTCGTTAACTAAAAATAATCTTCATAAACCTGTACGCACTCCGTCTTTTGAGCTTTTTAAAATATAAAATTTGGATGACATTAAATGACAACTTTAAAAACCACACTGTACTACAAATATATAAAAACGTTTGTAAGCTAGCGGTATCATATGAGAAAGAACGTTTAACCTTTTTAACAACAAATTGCAAAGTTTACTACGATTACACAAACATTTTTCTTTATAATGATGATAAAAAATTGTTTGTTGGTATCTTTTATGTATACTGAGATTATACCTGTTTGTATGTGCCCATTTTACTTCATGTGTTTTTATCTAATTTGTGTTACCACGTTTTCATTACAAAAGTTTTGGGTCTTTAGAAATATCACACGTGAGTGTTATTTTGATCACACATTTAGTTTTTAATTGGTATAAGTATTATTGTTATTGTCTATTATATTGTTTGTGTACGTTGCGTAATATTTTATTATATTTGTATATGACATTTTAAATGTGAATATGTTTCAATATCTACGAAGTCCAGGTGAAAAGTTATATGTTTATCGTGTTAGTCAAATTATGTTTCTTATATTTGACATTCGCACAGTTAAGTTGTTTCGATAAATAATAAAAACAATAATAATGATAACTATAATTAGTAGCGCTCTATTGTTATTATTACAATTATATTATAATTGTTATTATTCTGTTTTTGTTATATTAAAAAATTTGTCTTCGTCGTTAAAACGTTTTATTTCATTTTCAGATATCATACCGTTGCCAAATCACATCACTAAATGGAATTTCAATCAGTTATACAAATATGAATTTGTAATATAATCCGAATTTCGATAAAAATATGATTTTGTAATATAATCGAATTTTCGAAACTTCTTTGAGCTAAAGGTAAATATACGTACTTGTGTTGTCAACTCTTCAATGGAATGTGGGGCTTCAGTACATCTACGATGTGGACTGGAAGCTGTATGAAACATGATTTATTTCTTCAAATGCAATAATATGCAAACAAACAACGTTTATTTATAAGTCATATTAAACAAAAATGTTTTGTTAAAAAATGAAAACCATCAATGGAAATGAATAAATACAAGATTATGTATCACACTTGTAAAATATATTTAAGGGATGCCTAATATGGAAAAACCCTTTTTCCATGTTGCATTAAATAGCAAAAAACTCAAAGGATGCTCGTATGAAGGTACCTAATCAAATGATATTCATGATCTTCATGTTTTTGCTGATTGTCTCACTGCGTACCATAACTTGAAAATATGATCACAGCACTACGAAATCCATGATTTACCTTGATTATGTGAGTACACGTGCACTTGCAGAAAGACTTGGACAACAATGACTAACGCTAACGTGGAAAGGCTGATGTGCCAAAAACGACGTTTGAAGAATATCCGCCACATCCTTGCGATAACGCATTACCATGTGCCATTTGGGTCCAATATTTCTGAAAAAAACATTACTTCGAATAATTTTTGTTTAAATAATTGTGGAAGGATGTTTTCTATTATGCAGATTTACACTGATCGACGTTGTTGTCATGTTGTTGTTGTTGTTTTTTTCATACAGTATACCCTCTGTACTGCTTCATTCGTATTATTTAACAGTAGCGGTTGATAAAATAAGATGCGCGTTTTTTTAATACAGATTTTTGCAACTGTTTTTATTTGTCATTCATTAATGTTCATCGAGACTCAGGGCCCAGTTTGACTGTTTGTGTTTGTCTGCTGTGTGTTGTTTTTTTTTCGCCGTTTTCAACAGCCGGTTTCGAACTTGAAAAAAGTAAATTAAAGAAATCATGCTAATGCGTAAGAAATTTTAAACAACGAGTGTTCCAAAATAGCCCTGAATCAGAACGACGAAGACTTTTCATTGTCAGACTTTTGCTGCGCACTTTTTCATCAAAGCATATCAGTAACGGTACAATTCTACAAACCTGCACCTTTTGCAAAAAGAAAAACAACAACACATGCTTATTACAGCAGGGGTCAAAATGTTTATACATTGAATATGCTTGTTTTACATAAAACTTATTCTTTTGAAATATGTTTGGGGAAACGTGTCCAAACGTGTACAGTGCATTAGTATCAGCCTAGTTAAAACGCGCAATTGGTAGTCTTTGGAATATTTCTTCTAGAAATTTTGCAATCGAAATGTGCGATTATATGAAAAAAGGTCGAAAAATGTATGTGAAAACGTCTTCAAGACTTATTGCTTGAAATTTTTACTGTTTTGGTTAATATATTTCTGAACTTAAAATATTATATACACGTTTTATTTTACATCTCCCAGCATTAACTAGTTGTTCATATATACACATGTCATGTCAATTTGAACCTGTTCAAGCCCAAGCGTTTGATCAATAAACCACTAATAATAAAGAGCTTAAATCTAAAATAAACACGATTTGCTAAACATGTTCGGAATGTAAATTTTGTACCTCAAAACAACTCCATAACACATGTTGAATGTAAATAAAAGTCTCGTTAGCAAAACAAATAAATTAGAAACCCGTGCGGTATTATATCGATCATCTGTTATATCATGGTTACAAGAGTCAAGATCTGCAATGTTTGTAATATTTGTTAGTTAAACTGATTTCAACGAGTTCTATCGAACAATAATGATGTCATCCAAAGAGTCATCTCCATAGACGTTTCACTGAGCTCAATTTTGAAAAATAAATAATCTGAAGGGGAGGGTTACAAACAAAGCTATCCTATTTAAAACCTTTTCAAAATCACACACTGTAGTTCTTTTTTTCCTTCTTCTATATAGGCCCCTTCGCCCAAGAGAACGGCCCCTTCGCCCAACAGAAAGCCCCTTCCCCGAAGAGAATTTCTTTAAAGTGATGCAATTTTAAAAAAAATAATCAAAATAAAGAAGTGAACCTCCAGAAGCTCCAGCAGTATTGCATTTCTATCATACACACCTTCGTGGTCCTTTATGTATGGCAAGTGACCAATTGCCAATCTTACTTTGGGAAATTTCTTCCCCATTTTCAGGTTTGTCGATAATTTTTCCCCCAAACTGTAAGGCTAGGCCCTTTCCCCAAATCAAGAAAAAACGCCCTGAGCCGTACCAACTGTTATTATATGGATGCAACAACCATATGTGCAAATAAAATTGGTCAGCGTTGTTTGTAACTACGGATTTTTTCCTCAAAATCTTACGCAACCCAGGATAAGTATATTCGTAATAGAAGAATGTATTTTAACTCATCATACAAGTATATGCGTTGGCATCCATTTGTCACATTTAAGACGGGAATATGACAATTGTTTTAGTGATGATTTTGATGATGATGACGTTAATGATGATAATGATTGTTAATGTATAACCACAATAAATCAAAACTTATTTCTTAAACACATAAATGCCAAAGAGTTAACACAAGTGTTGCATGCAATATTTTCACATCATTTTGCATTTTTATAATGCCGATGACAACAAGCAGTTCATACACGCAACGGTATAAATTATTTCTACGCCCCCCTCCTTACCTAAGATTTATAATATCAGTTATATTAGTATGTGCACTTACAAATATGTAATAACCCAAGAACTTACCTAGTTTAAGAAAAAGCTGTGTTTCTCAAAAACACAATGCCCCTGTTGCGCTTTCAAGCCATATATTTGACCTTTGACCTTGAAGGATGACCTTGACCTTGACCTTTCACCACTTAAAATGTGCAGCTCCAAGAGATACACATGCATGCCAAATATCAAGTTGCTATCTATGTTTAAGTTTTGGGACAGAATGACAGAATGACAGACAGACAAGCCAAAAACAATATACGCCCTTTTTTTAAAAGGGGGCATAAAAACCAACAGCAGAAAGTTTTCAAGGTAGCAATATATCGATACAAATCTATTACATACAACCCTTATGTAATCACAGCACTGTCATATTATAGCATTCTTCCTATGATTATGTTATCGAAGAGTTGTCCTATTGTAGCATCCTTCCTGTGATTCTGAAATCACAGCGATGTCCTATTGTAGCACCTTTTCTATGATCCTTTAATCGGAGCACTGTATGATTGTAGCACCCTTTCTATGATTATTTAATCGCAGCGCTATCCTATTGTAGCATCATTCCTAAGATTCTGAAATCGCAGCGATGTCCTATTGTAGCACCCTTTCTATGATTATTTAATCGCAGCACTGTCCTATTGCAGCATCCTTCCTATGATTGTGTAATCCCAGCACTGTCCTATTGAAGCACCCTACCTGTAATTATGTAATCACAGCACTGTCCTATTGTAGTATCTTTCCTATGATTCTGTATTCATAGTCTAGTCCAATTGTTGCATTTTTCATATTATTCTGTAATAACAGCACTGTCTTATTGTAGAATTCTTAATATGATTTCGTAATCGCAGTGTTTTCCTATTGTAGCATCCAGTTTATGAAGATGCTTTAGATTAACTTCGTATGTCTATTAACAAGAGGGTGCATACGGACATAACGGTTCATTTTACGAGTTAATTAGCCCCCCCCCCCACATTATATTGATTTCTATGTAAACCATGTAAAGCGTGAGGTTGATAGTAAGATTCAAAATTGTTTCAACAAAGATAAAATCAGGGTAGCCAGAGTATATTACAACAGTTAATATTTAAATCTTATTTACTTCTTTTTGTCACTATAGTAAGGTTATTGATATTGCAACTTTAATACTTTGTTGCCATTTTACATCTGTACGTTACAAAACACCACTCTATCAGTTATTCCGCTTTTTTCATAGATACCTTCATCAGTATAACCAAATTAATTATGAAGCAACCGGCTCTTTCTCCTCGAAGCAATAAATTGTATATTCTATTTATCTTATGAGTATATCTTAACCATTAGTAACGCCGATAGCACTAATTTTGTTATTGTAATGTATTGAATGTATTAACAGTCCCATTGCTTTGTTTGTGTATAACTTTACAAAACGAACAACTTTTTAGAAAACAACACAGTTTTAAATGGTGGTCTGATGAGACCAACAACAATTAAGGTTTTATAGACACACAAATCTATTTCAAGTAGGTTCAACGTACACGTTTTTTGAATTATCATATGTAAGAAACATCATTGTGAAGTGTGTCTTTATATTGTTTGGTTTATCATAAAGAATATACAAGTAGCTGTATTCAATAGCTGCGAATAAATCATATTTACATGTGTTCAACTTTTTAACTTTATTATGTATAAATAAAACTCACATAAGTTTAACATATCAATATGTAATCGTATGTTAAGAGGTAAAAAAACGACTAACGAACCTTCTTCTTACAACTATGTTCTATCTATAGACGCATCGGTTATCTATTCATTTCATAGACTAGGTAAAAATTCGAGAACGATGCAATAAACAACATAACACATTAATGTAAAGGTAGGTCTGGTTGTTATTTACAATATCATAATCTACAAATATAAAATATTATTATTTTCTCTGCAATGCGGTTTACATGATTGAATAAATGTTTGAAGCTATAATCTTTCTATACGTTTCACTTCATTGCCTAATTATTAAACCAGAGCCTTATTAATAAATGTCTAGAATAAACATGGTCTGCATATAAAAGACTTTATTAGCCTTACTCTGGCGTTGTCAATAATAAAACCGGGCTGAATATTAACATGACATTAAATCAGGCTGTATTAAATATTGATAAATGCATACCCAGAAACATAACCAGGATATGAATGATTTAATATCGGAATTATTGTTTGCTTCCTGTATAATAACACATAATCGGATCAAAATCAATGCAAAATCATATTGTTTGAGTATCGACTTTAATATTCAAATCTATGTCTATGTAAAGGTTGAATTCATTTATGTACCGACTTTAACATTTTAATATATTTTTATGTAAATTTTTAATTCAAACGAAAAGCTTTACATATGCAAATGCCCAATCTATCAAACACATAAATTAAATTAAATTAATTTGTGATTACACCAATAATCCATTGATTGTCAATATTAATATCCAATTTATATCATCCATATATTTATCTATAATTAGTTTGATATTTATAATATATATATATTATAGATATATATTTATTATCACCAAATTGATCCTATATCATAACAAAATAGTATGATATCCAATAGACACGTGCATTTGTTTGTAACTACAAAGCTATTGACAACCATTTAATATTAAAGGGGACTATGTCTCATAAACAGATAGTTTAGCTAAAATACAGCTAGGGTAGACATCGCATTCATTTACTTGCGAATCGCGGGCCAGGCCCGTTAGGGTCAGGCCGCCCGCCTGTATGTTTGATTATTAGACTTGATTATTTTGGACTTGAATATTGTACGAACTTGAAAATTACTGAATGTATCTTATTAATTAGAATTCTTTGTGGACACAGTTTAATAGCAGAATAAAATCACAATGACAACTTTATCGGTGTTCTTTAAGCTGTGTATGCGTTATAATACCATCGGACATTGCTACATTCCGCTAGTATTTTATTTAAGCAAAAGGCCTTTTTTTCCATACAACACAGGACAATACATAGAACACACATATAAACAAATACTTCACATTTCGAAACGAAAAAGCTCCAGTCCTAAACAGAAATAAATCAATTAATTATATAATATAAAACAACTCTTATAATGAGTTGATTTATATTATATAATTCATTGAGTTATTTCTGTTGAGGACTGGAGCCTTTGGGTGTGGGGGTCATTAGTTCATTAAAATGACCCCCACATCCAAATGCTTTGCACTGACGGTTCCACATAATGGGATTAAACAATAAATGGGCATACTAAGTCATATCAAGACGACTGATTACCACATTTACAAAGACACATGTCGTGTATTCATCATCTTTACATTTTTATATATTGCTTAATTTACTGTCCCATCATATACAGCAATCACGTATGGGTCATTCGACATTCAGCGGTTGCATGAGTGTCCTGGGACATATTTCTAGCTATCGAGTACAGTTACAATATAGTACATTTATCAATGTGGAGCATGCAGTTGATTGATATTGGACAATCATCGCTCTCTGGTTTTTATTTTGGCCGATCAAATATCCGTTTGAAACGATTGTCTGTAGCCTCAAATGTTGAGTTTTTATGTCTGTAGCCTCCAATGGATATTCCAAATTTACAACTAAACAAGATTACGTTAGCCATACTTTAAAACAATTAAAATTCATTTGGAATGTACTTTGGTGGTAAAAATAGCAATAAATAATAAGGAATGTTTACCAAACGTTCCCCATACAAATCACATGCGAATCAAAACAGTTATGCTTCTATCACAGTTGATGTTCAATATTATCTTAAAACACATCTCAACGGTATTTTCCGAAAAAAAGAATGTATTAAAACAATACTTTTACAGTATTTCAAGCAATAGGAGATACACTATAATTGAAAACGCCTATCAGATAGAGATTGTGCATTACCTTCATATTGCTTTTATATGTTAACGTGTAATATTTCATAACTAAAAACAGTGTCTTTTTGTCATGGATTCTAAATAGTATGCAACAAACAGCGAACTACTATTATTGACATAAAATATATTAATTTTATGAATTAACAACACCAATGACAATATTCGCTCTGCAAAATTGTTGGTAGATCGGTGATAACAAAAAAATTGCCATTTATAAATATAGAACTCCTTTTATGGAAAGGAACATCAATTTAATCCTCCAACTATGGTTTGGTAATAGAAAACTGCGTAAACATTCTTTTCTTCGGTTGTTAGCAATAGAACTGTACCAAAATGTTCACGTCTCTCTTTATTAAAAAATGTGGGCATATGTTCTGCAATGGTAAATTGACCAAATAACTTTAATTAATTTACTTAATAAGGCTTAACAGTCTCCAGAATATGATCAACCGCAATACTTGATATGCATCGATAATATTTGTATACTACACAGTTTGATATATATTTATGATAAATATTTTTTTGCAGATAATCAATGTGCATACATTCATATATTAAATACATATGTGTGTCGACTGCACTTTTATAAATAATGTAATATAATGGACAATATGTCCACCATATATTGATTTAACTTCGTATTATTGATTATACATGAGCATTTCATGTCCTAATTAAAAATAATTGCTTTGTATAAAATAACCAGAAAGTTATGACACAGAAAAAAAACACTAATAAAAAAGAAAATAATAAAATCGAACGTAAATCAACATCCATGAGTGTTACGCTAATATTAAACCATTAAATTATAAATATGCTAAAATGTTAAAATCACGAACAGCTTCATTTTAACTAAAATAATACAGATATTGTGGTATATCGACATACAAGGAAAAAAAACAGCATACATTCTAGTAAAAAGCCAATGGCCAATACCTTTATATTTATAGTCACTATTTCACGGTTCTTCACAATAAGAACTCCATCGGTAAATCCGCTTGTATTTCAGAATGAAAAAAACATTCAATTGTTTTATCAGTTAAGTTCTTCGTGAATGCTCTAAGCTTTTATGAGTGCATACGTACTGCTCAGCGACCAGGAGTGTCAATAGCTTGGAGTTGGATTATTGAAACTATGAATAATATATGAGTTAAACCACTGTGCGTGAAAAAAAGTAGGAAATGACAATTTAACACATTTCTGATGATGCATGAATACATACAGATAAACAATGCGACATCTTAAAAGAAACGTCTATACATAAAAACTTTTATTAAAACACTGAATGTGTCAAAATCGATTTTGATGATCCGTCAGGTTTTACAATAGCTTTTTTTGGGTTTTGTTTGTTCGTTTATTTGGGTATAACGGCCATTCAGAACAGAACGGATATATTGTGCCGTTTCATGGTCTAGATATAGTAAACATTTACATTCTGATCAAGTTTCATCAAGAATGAGTAATAAATGTGGCCTCTAGAGTGACCTGGTGACCTAGTTTTTTACATACGTGACCCAGATTAAAATTTAGCCAAGATAAACATGTTAAGTTTCATCAAGATTGAGATATAATTTTGTTTCTACATTGGTATAAAGGTTTTCTCAGATTTCACCTTTTGACTAAGATTTTGAACGCAATTNCAGGATGTAAATGAATAAATATCCCCTTGGCTTATTTAGGCAAATAATGGCTTATTGTTAAACTTGATACCGAGTTTACGTTTTACAAATGGTTTACCTCACAAAAGACTTAACATCGATACCATCGAAACCATGTTGGGCACAAACAAACAATGAGGAAATGAATAACTAATATGCATTGAATTTTAAAGTACTGAATAATATTAGTTCTTCGTGAATGCTCTAAGCTTTTATGAGTACATACGCACAGCTCAGCGACCAGGAGGGTCTATAGCTGCGAGTTGGATTATTGCAACTATGAATAATATATGAGTTAAATCACTTTGTGTGAAAAAAAAGGATGAATTAACAATTTAACACATGTCTGATGATACATGAATATATATAGATAAACAACGCGACATCTTAAAAGAAACGTCTATACATAAAAACTTTTATCAAAACACTGAGTGTGTCGAAATCGATGTTGAAAATCCGTCTGGGTTTACAATAGCCTTTTTTGTTTTGTTTGTTCGTTAATTTGGGTTTTACGGCCACTCAGAACAGAACGGATATATTATGCCGTTTCCCGGTCTAGATATAGTAAAAATGTACATTCTTACCAAGTTTAATCCAGAATGAGTAATAAATGTGGCCTCTAGAGTGGCCTGGTGACCAAGTTTTTTACATACGTGACCCAGTTTAAAATATAGCCAGGATAAACATTTTAAGTTTCATCAAGATTGAGATATAAAAAAAATTCTACATTTGTAAAAAAAATTCCAAGATTCCACCTTTTGACTTAGATTTTGAACGCAATTAAGATTCGAACTCGACCTAGATATTTTCCAAATAAATATTTCTACCAACTTTCATCTAGAGTCATAAATGAAGCCACTTGAGTATGTAGAGTGGTAACGAGGTTGTTCAAAGACCTAGTGACCTAGTTTGTTGAACAAATCTTATCTGATTTGAACTTAGCCTAAATATTACCCAGATCAACCTTCTTATCAAGTGTCGTCTTGATTTTAAGAAACCATTTGGCCTCTAAAGTAATAACGAGCTCAAATTTGACGACGAACATCACACACCGCACGACGCCGGACATAAGATCATCACAATAGCTCACCTTGAGCACTTGCTGCTCAGGTTAGCTAAAATGCAAGTGGGCTTCGTAAAGACATATCTTCATGCCAACGTTAATCTCTTTGCTTGTTATGTAGAGACATTCAAAATATAAACACATGTGTGTTATTTTACAAATCAAATAGTACGGAAGATTCAACAGAAAAAAAGGAAAATACGAACTTGCCCATTGCAACTTCAAACAAAGATCCTATAACATGAAAGTATCCAACAAGGGTTAACCCATATTATGTTATTTTTCAACAACCAAAAATACATTTTAGGGGCCGTGATGGGGATCTCTTTCAATAACATGTGGCTTATCAGGGTGCAGGATCATGTGACTTTGTGGGGTTCACAATTGAACGTTAATGGCTGTAAACACAACGGTAAGTTTTGTTTTTTATTCAAATAACTCTTTAAAACAATTTTTCAAGAATTTCAACTAGTGCATTAAAGACAGTTTTTTTATGCTGCTATTGCAATATGAAATGCGTACGAATAACTTTATTTAATAAGCCTGTATTCATGTACAAAAAATCGATGTGCACAGCATTCATACACGGTTATGTTCTCAACCTGTCAACATCTTGTCACCAATTTCAGACGTTTTAAATTATTTATTCTTGTATCTTAACATTTCGGCACAAACTGCAAGCAAAACTGTCTTTTATGCACTAAATATTTTGCAAATGTATTTCAATAACTTGAGATATTTGCAAAAATGAAGTTCTTATCGGCGTGTTTACATTCTGTCGCGCCCATGTGAAAACCCCTGAAAACTCCGTTGATCTGCACCCTATAATGCAATGTCATGATTTACTTGTCATGAATTATTGCCGGAAATTTCCCCAATATGATGCTGAGATCTTGATAGTTGTGATGATACAACGCATGAAATGGGGTGATCATTATTTGCCAACTTTGCGGAAATGTATATTTATAAATCGCCCGCACAGCGATCTATCTGTGTATAGAATGAGTGGTACTATACGCCTTCCAAATGTATATTAGCTTTTCGCATAAGTTTGGGAAGCTCAGAGAACATCTCGACACACATTTCTTAATTAAGTATAAGGGTAGAGCTAGAATCCACGTAAACAAGTTATTTTACTCGTAAAGCGATATCAATCAATATGTGTTACATATTTCGTATACCATTGTTATTTGAAGGACAATGGAATATATTGAACGCTTATGTAATTCACTAATGAAGACACCATCCTATATATAACCGAATGGTAGAAGCTAAGTAATAAATGGTGAAACCACCGTTATGTTTGCCCCCATACTAAAACAATATGTTATATATTATATAATGGAACAGTTTGCATTTCTAGCACCGCCGTTGTATCTTTGTTATCTAAATGACGATAACAATAGAGAATATTAGGTAAGTGTCTTTGAGTATTTCAAGAAAGATTTGCAATGCGAAGCTTGCCGAATTAAGACATCGTTGTGATCATAATCTAGCTTCCACGAATTATGGTCAATCTGCAAAATACAGAATGTATACATAATCCGCCATTTCCATTTTAAAACAATTGGTGTAAGCGTGCTTTTTTGTGTGGATATAAATTTATTTTATCAACTAACAATCACACGACTTATTCATCAAAATAAAGAAGTGAAACTCCAGCTGCTGGAGCAGTATTGAAATCTTATTACAAACAATTAGTTGGTCCTTTATTTATGGCAAGTGACCGATTGCCGAAACAGTACAAAACAGCACAATACAGCACAATACAAAACAACATAAACACAAATAAGAATAAAGCTGGGGTCACCGCCTTGGAACGGTCAATGCAACGCATTGGGGGTTTAAACCTGGTTATAGAGCGCTCAACCTCACACTTGGCCCAGCAATATTCATAATACATTTAAGTGTAAATAAAATTTTACGTCATAGCATTGTAACTCAAATAAAACAATAATAAAAGGGATTTTTTTTTAAAGACATATCAATATGTAATTTGCAGATAATCAATAAGCATATATTCATATATTAAATACATATGTGTATCGACTGCACTTTTATAAAATATTAGACAATATGCCCACCATCAATTGATTTAACTTCGTATTATTGATTATACATGAGCATTGCATGTCCTAATTGAAAATAATTGCTTTGTATAAAATAACCAGAAAGTAATGACACAGAAAAAAACACTAATAAAAAAGAAATTAATAAAATCGAACGTAAATCAACATCCATGAGTGTTACGCTAATATTAAACCATTAAATTATAAATATGGTAACATTTTAAAATCAGCTTCATTTTAACTAAAATAATACAGATATTGTGGTATATATCGACATACAAGAAAAAAACAGCATAAATTCTAGTAAAAAGCCAATACCTTTATATTTATAGTCACTATTTCACGGTTCTTCACAATAAGAACTCCATCGGTAAATCCGCTTGTATTTCAGAATAAAAAACATTCAATTGTTTTATCAGTTAACTGATTTGCATGTACAGTATAAATAAATATCCCCTTGGCTTATTTAGGCAAATACTGGCTTATTGTTAAAATTGATACCGAGTTTACCTCACAATAGACCTTACATGCTCAGCGACCAGGAGTGTCAATAGCTTGGAGTTGGATTATTGCAACTATGAATAATATATGAGTTAAACCACTGTGTGAAAAAAAAAGTAGGAAATGACAATTTAACACATTTCTGATGATGCATGAATACATACAGATAAACAACGCGACATCTTAAAAGAAACGTCTATACATAAAAACTTTTATTAAAACACTGAATGTGTCAAAATCGATTTTGTTGATCCGTCTGGTTTTACAATAGCTTTTTTTGGTTTTGTGTGTTCGTTAATTTGGGTATAACGGCCACTCAGAACAGAACGGATATATTGTGCCGTTTCATGGTCTAGATATAGTAAAAATTTACATTCTGGTCAAGTTTCATCAAGAATGAGTAATAAATGTGGCCTCTAGAGTGACCTGGTGACCTAGTTTTTTACATACGTGACCCAGATTAAAATTTAGCCAAGATAAACATGTTAAGTTTCATCAAGATTGAGATATAATTTTGTTTCTACATTGGTATAAAGGTTTTCTCAGATTTCACCTTTTGACTAAGATTTTGAACGCAATTAAGTTTCGAACTCGACCTAGATATTTTCAAAATAAATATGTCTACCAACTTTCATCTACAGTCATAAATGTAGCCACTTGAGTAGGTAGAGTGGTAACGAGGTTGTTCTAAGACCTGGTGACCTAGTTTGTTGAACGAATCTTATCAGATTTGAACTTGGCCTAAATATTACCCAGATCAACCTCCTGATCAAGTGGCATCTAGAATTTAAGAAACCATTTGGCCTCTAGAGTGATAACGAGCTGAAATTTGACGACAAACATCACACAAATTATGACGCCGGACATAGGATGATCAGAATAGCACACCTTGAGCACTTCCTGCTCAGGTGAGCTTAAATGGAAGTGAGCTTCGCAAAGACGGATCTTCATGCCAACGTAAATCTCTTTGCTTTTTTTGTAGAGACATTCAAAATATAAACACAATAACATAATGTCATGTTTATTATTTTACAATTCAACTGGTACGAAAGATTCGACAGAAAAAGGAAAATATAAACTTAACCATTGAAACTTAAAAAAAATAGATCCTAGAACATAAATGTATCCAACAAGGGTTAATCCATATTATTATTTTTCAAACACCGAAAATACATTTTTAGAAGCCGTGATGGGGATCTCTTTCAATTAGCTAATGCCATGTCATGATTTACTTTCCTGAATCATTGCGGGAAATCGTCCGAATATGATGCTGAGATCTTGATCATTGGGATGTTAAAATGCATGAAATGGGGTGATCATTAGTTGCCGAATTTCGCGGAAAATGTCCTCTATCAACGATTATGAACTAGAAATGACAATAATATATTTATAAATCTCCCGCACAGTGATCTCACTGTGTATATAATGAATCAGGGATAGAAATTAGTCCAACTCCATTTCAAATGTTGGTAGTCCGGCCGGGCAACTAGCTTATTTAAGCTTGAAACAATTCTGTGCTACAAAACTTTTAATAAAATTGGTTTAATAATATCCATTTATTTAGGCCTTTGAAATGTTTCGATTCAGACTCATAATAAAACATACTATACAGAAAGTGTGTCATGTTAGCAATGCTGTTTAATTATTTATTATTTTATTTAAAGGAAATATAAGATACACAAATACACGAGACACAACACGTACTTGGTACTGGGCTGTTTAGTCTTAAGCTGGGAAACCAAAATAATAAAGATGGTTGCCCGTGTGTGCAACCAATTGTTAAAATGTGATATTCGCATAAGTTTGGGAAGCTCAGAGAACATCTCGACATACTTTTCTTAATTAAGTTAAAGGGTAGACTAGAGCTAGAATCCACGTTTACAAGGTATTTTAATGCGCAAAGCGATATCAACCACTATTTGTAACAATTGTTATTTGAAGGACAATTTAGCATATTGAACACTTATGTAATTCATTATCACCATCCTATATATAATTCTAAGACTATAACCGAATGGTAGAAGCTAAGTAATAAATTGTGAAACCACCGTTATGTTAGCCCTCATACTAAAAGAATACGTAATATATTATGCAAAATAATACATTTATTGCAACGTCATTGTCCCTAAATGTGTTATCTAAATGACGATAAAACAAAATAAAGAATATTCGGTTAGTGTCTTTGAGTACTTCAAGAAAGGTTTACAAGGCGAAGCTTGTCGAATTAAGACATCAGTGTAGACCTAGTAATATAACATATTCTAGCTTCCATGAAGAATGGTCAATCTGCAAAATACTGAATTGATACATAATCCTTCTAGTCCGTCAGCCAAGTACCCATAATTGAGGTGGGGTGTACCAGTAAGGGGGGCAAAACTACACCTATATATCTTGGAAGATGCATGCCAGTAGCATATGAAAATGGTTGATAACAGTCTGGAATTACCATTTTTATTCATTTGATTCTTAATATTAAATAACCTAAACTTGTTTTATTAGAAGCACAGCCCCATTAATATTTTTATTTACAGTACTGCCCCTGGATTTTGTTCACGTCATTATGTCATTATGGATTTTTGTGACGTCATACGACCGACTTTCCCAGTTGTAATCTACATGCATAGGTCATTGGGTTTATAACGTTCCATTTTATTTATATTTTCTCTCTGATAGGCGTTTCTTGTTTGATTTAATTATTATTATTTTTTTTAGCAGTCACATAAACAACCAAGCAATGTAATATGGAATTTTTACACCCATTATTGCTGCTTCTTCCTGTATTTGCGCGATGATTATCTGAGATATTAACTCCGTGACGCTATATTCTCAAATCTTTTTCTATAAAGAAGGAATGTAGTTGACAATTGTTAATAGTTTTATTTGATCGTTCGTCAAAAAGTTGTAACTCTGTTACTCTTGTATCTTCAATGCAATTGAGTAATTAAATAGTAATTAAATTGAATGCGTTTTAATTCCCTTTTATTATTGTTTAATTTGAGTTACAATGCTATGACGTTAAATTTTATTTACACTTAAATGTATTATGAATATTGCTGGGCCAAGTGTGAGGTTGAGCGCTCTATAACCAGGTTTAAACCCCCAATGCGTTGCATTGACCGTTCCAAGGCGGTGACCCCAGCTTTATTCTTATTTGTGTTTATGTTGTTTTGTATTGTGCTGTATTGTGCTGTTTTGTACTGTTTCGGCAATCGGTCACTTGCCATAAATAAAGGACCAACTAATTGTTTATAATAAGATTTCAATACTGCTCCAGCAGCTGGAGTTTCACTTCTTTATATTCAAT
>VMBQ01003370.1:84353-104050 GCA_007657795.1 Dreissena rostriformis
AAACAAGAGAACTGTTGTTTATCTATTGAAATACTGTCAAACTGTTTGTCTAATTGAACGTGCTTCTTAGTGTACATGTTTTTCTTTCACACTGTTTACAATACAATAACAGACTGACAGACACATGATCAACATTGTACTTATTTATTTGACATGATAATATCCCATACAATAGAAAATGTATACCGGGAAAGCATAAAACATTTATCATAAAAAATGCAAGCAAGTATGGTTACTCCTTGATATCAACTACAACACTTTTAACACTAACCATTGTACCGTGCAATGTACATGCAGAGTCTTAAACATGATGACACTGACTTAATGAACGCTGCATTTGAGCCTAGTAATGCCAAAAAGATTCTAATGCCACATGCGGCCAGTGTAGCTCCAGACCAGCAAGCGCATATTTGCAGTCTGGTCAAGAGCTACTCTTTCTGTTAAATAGTCACACAAGATTTCATGATTTCATTACGGGACAGGGTAGCTCCTGACTAGTGCAGTCTGGTCAGGAGCTACTCTTTATGCTTAAAAGTAACACAAGATTTCATGATTTCATTAGTGGACAGGGTAGCCCCTGACAAGACTGCCCTGTTGTGCAGGATGGTTTAGAGCTACGCTGGCTGCATATGGCATATGACCCATATTCACAAGACGCGGAACATATGATACATGCTCTACCGAGTCTCTCAGTGTAACTGTGAAAACTATATCAAAACAATCTAAAGAGGCAGAATTGCAATCAGGGCAACCAGGACATCCACTTTGTTTTTGAGATGCCACCCACAGGCTTTTGCTGGGGGTGAAGGGTGGACTAATTGCATCACTGTTCTATTAAAGGGGAGATAAAATGTGATAATACTTCCAGTGGATCTCTAATGTAATTTACCATTACAGATGTGAAATTAGACTTTTCATTTCAAAGGCTCATTTCACAGTTTATAATCTTAGCTTCTGGACGTCTTTATGACGCACATCACTTATTTTCGATTTTAAATTCGGCAGATTGAATGAGGGCAATGACAATTAATGAAAAAACAATCGTACAAATTTGATCCAGTATGCAAGGCAGAATCCAGTTAATGTCATAAACAGTATGATCCAGTTCTTCTAACAAACACTACTCAAAATAAGTCACAGTTCCATAAAGTGCCTCCCCAACCCCTCAGAGTCTCTATTATTGCGGCAGGGTTAGCAATGTCTGCTGGCCAGAGGGCAGGTACACGACGTTCCTCGACTGTGCCAACTGGAGGGCGATGTCTTCTGCCGCCTCTATCTTTCTCAACTCCACCAGGCCCTCTCCGCTCTCCCCTATTGCCTTGGAGACCATGTTTGCAGCTTCGGACTCACCCTCCGCTCGGATCACGGCTGCATTCTTCATTTGTTCTTCCTGGAATAATGGCATTTAGAAAGACATTTTAAACTTTTTTTGAAAAGTAGTTTACAGCTTTTAACTTTATTATTTTCATGTGGATGAAAATGTACTGCACCGCTTTTAGAATCATAAATCAACTCAAATTGCTATCTCTGTTTTACATGTGCCGTTTTATTTGGGGCAATCTCTGCATTACATGTCCCTTTTTGTTTGCAAATATGTACAAAGCCACATGCTGTACATTTTATATGATAATACATTATAGTTACCTCCATTGAAAGCCATAGGGGATTAATAACGCAATACTGTCAAAAAGCATCTCTTACACATTATACAACAGAAGAGGTTACATAATTATGTCATAATTTATGAAGAACATGTCACTGATGGTGAAATTGGTTGCTGTTTTTTTTTTAAACCGGCGCATGGGGGTTAGATGGGGTATGCCCCTTTTGCTTCAATCCAAAATTGCTTTTGTAACATACCCGCTCTACAAGGAAGCTAACATACCCGCTCTACAAGGTCACTAACATACCCGCTCTACAAGGTAGCTTACATACCCGCTCTACAAGGTAGCTAACATACCCGCTCTACCAGGTAGCTTACATACCCGCTCTACAAGGTAGCTAACATACCCGCTCTACAAGGTAGCTTACATACCCGCTCTACAAGGTAGCTAACATACCCGCTCTACAAGGTAGCTAACATACCCGCTCTACAAGGTAGCTAACATACCCGCTCTACAAGGTAGCTAACATACCCGCTCTACAAGGTAGCTAACATACCCGCTCTACAAGGTAGCTAACATACCCGCTCTACAAGGTAGCTAACATACCCGCTCTACAAGGTAGCTAACATACCCGCTCTACAAGGTAGCTAACATACCCGCTCTACAAGGTAGCTAACATACCCGCTCTACAAGGTAGCTAACATACCCGCTCTACAAGGTAGCTAACATACCCGCTCTACAAGGTAGCTAACATACCCGCTCTACAAGGTAGCTAACATACCCGCTCTACAAGGTAGCTAACATACCCGCTCTACAAGGTAGCTAACATACCCGCTCTACAAGGTAGCTAACATACCCGCTCTACAAGGTAGCTAACATACCCGCTCTACAAGGTAGCTAACATACCCGCTCTACAAGGTAGCTAACATACCCGCTCTACAAGGTAGCTAACATACCCGCTCTACAAGGTAGCTAACATACCCGCTCTACAAGGTAGCTAACATACCCGCTCTACAAGGTAGCTAACATACCCGCTCTACAAGGTAGCTAACATACCCGCTCTACAAGGTAGCTAACATACCCGCTCTACAAGGTAGCTAACATACCCGCTCTACAAGGTAGCTAACATACCCGCTCTACAAGGTAGCTAACATACCCGCTCTACAAGGTAGCTAACATACCCGCTCTACAAGGTAGCTAACATACCCGCTCTACAAGGTAGCTAACATACCCGCTCTACAAGGTAGCTAACATACCCGCTCTACAAGGTAGCTAACATACCCGCTCTACAAGGTAGCTAACATACCCGCTCTACAAGGTAGCTAACATACCCGCTCTACAAGGTAGCTAACATACCCGCTCTACAAGGTAGCTAACATACCCGCTCTACAAGGTAGCTAACATACCCGCTCTACAAGGTAGCTAACATACCCGCTCTACAAGGTAGCTAACATACCCGCTCTACAAGGTAGCTAACATACCCGCTCTACAAGGTAGCTAACATACCCGCTCTACAAGGTAGCTAACATACCCGCTCTACAAGGTAGCTAACATACCCGCTCTACAAGGTAGCTAACATACCCGCTCTACAAGGTAGCTAACATACCCGCTCTACAAGGTAGCTAACATACCCGCTCTACAAGGTAGCTAACATACCCGCTCTACAAGGTAGCTAACATACCCGCTCTACAAGGTAGCTAACATACCCGCTCTACAAGGTAGCTAACATACCCGCTCTACAAGGTAGCTAACATACCCGCTCTACAAGGTAGCTAACATACCCGCTCTACAAGGTAGCTAACATACCCGCTCTACAAGGTAGCTAACATACCCGCTCTACAAGGTAGCTAACATACCCGCTCTACAAGGTAGCTAACATACCCGCTCTACAAGGTAGCTAACATACCCGCTCTACAAGGTAGCTAACATACCCGCTCTACAAGGTAGCTAACATACCCGCTCTACAAGGTAGCTAACATACCCGCTCTACAAGGTAGCTAACATACCCGCTCTACAAGGTAGCTAACATACCCGCTCTACAAGGTAGCTAACATACCCGCTCTACAAGGTAGCTAACATACCCGCTCTACAAGGTAGCTAACATACCCGCTCTACAAGGTAGCTAACATACCCGCTCTACAAGGTAGCTAACATACCCGCTCTACAAGGTAGCTTACATACCCGCTCTACAAGGTAGCTAACATACCCGCTCTACAAGGAAGCTAACATTCCCGCTCTACAAGGTAGCTTACATACCCGCTCTACAAGGTATCGTGCCCTTTCTGCCTCCTGCTGAGCAACCTGCTTCTGCTCAACAGCATTTGTGAATTCTGCACCAAACGTCAAGTGGGTCTGAAATGATAGGAACACATGCCAATAAAATACAGGGGTATGATTTTGAACACCCCAGGAGAGGAAAATACCCTACCTCCCTTACTGGGTCCACACAAAAATGTCATTATAAAAAATATTATTGCATAAACTCGATCTATAATGCCCTCTGGCGGGTCGCAGAAACTTGGCAAAAGGAGGGCTTGAACAAGGCGATTCACGTGCCGTTCAACCCCTGTTATGTGTTTTTCATATCCATAAACTGGTCCACGCGCAGTTAATTCCCTTAGAAATGACTTAATCTGACGATATATTTATCTGTCACGACCAGTAAATTCCAAACTAATTCCTCATTTATTACTTTGAGCGGCTGCATTTTAAATTTGCATTAGTCCACTGTTTAAACACATTTTAAATCTAAAACTGCCTATCCGAAGGTAAAGCCTCGTCATTTCTGATAATGACCGAGTGAGGCATATGTAAAACACAACATTGAACTGTATGAAATCATATGAAATAATCGAATTATTTTGTCGATGTCCAATGAACAAGACATATTGTTTTCAGTGTTATTTTAATTTATTTTGGTATGTGTGATTTGTTTATGCAATAATAGCAAAAAATACACATTTTCTCGGACATGATCATCTGCGGGCGCTCACAAAATCCGTTCCTGCTCTCGTGCTGCGCACTCGGGCAGGAACGGATTTTTTGAGCGCCCGCAGATGATCATGCCCTTGAAAACGTGTATAATCCCTATATTCATTCTAATTAAGAACTGTTTGTGAAGCAAACATATGATATATACAAATGATTCTTATCAGGTGTATATACATATGATTTTTAGTTGAAATATCCAATTCCTAATTTATTTAGCACCAGCAACACAATAACCTTACTTACCAACAACATACCAGGCCTTTTTCTGTCTTTTTGGTGGAAAAGTACCTAGCAAAATGGTGATTTTTCGAGTCGCAAAATCTTCCAAATTGGGAAGAATTTTCATCGACAAGAGCATTATTTGGGCAGGGGTTTTCCAGCCATTTTGAATAAAAATCATATAAATTATGGTTATATATTTTGTAGGTTGTTTAAAACAATAAAAAATATCCATATTTGGCAAGGGGAATGGGTCCGACTATCGGACCCGTGAGATAGGCAGAAAAAGGCCTGCATACCATGTTATAATACCCCAATAACCCAAAACTTTTACAAAACTTTGGTTTAATGAGTACATGTACTTATGTAAAGAACAGTGCCCCAGATAAGCCGCGTATCTGCTTACTTCACCCAATTAAAATGTTAAGAAAATAAAATCAATAGAATATTATGCATATTGAATACTCAACAATTTTGACTTGGACGCAAATCCTCTAAATTTCTGCGTACAATACAAGAGCCTCGACTTATTTCACCCTATTTCTGGAATGACATCTTATTTTTTAATTCAATGGGTGAAAAACCCTATTCCCAATAAATTATCTGAGGCACTGAAAGAATCGTGTGTTATAACTAGTATAAACTCTTTTTAATGTTAACCATACAGAGACTTCCTTTATTGATGACCATATTTCTCACCAAGGAGATGTCATCCAGGAGAATGCTGAAGGCGTCTGCTCTGTTGCTCAGGGCCTCACGGACCTTGTGCGACACGACCTCTCGCTGTGTGATCATCTCCGCAGCATCAAACTGGGCCTGTTCAAGAAAGCAGACTAATAATCTTTAAGAACAAGTTAATATTGCTCGCATGAAAAACGTACATTTAGTGTGTGAAAGTGTTTCAGATATGTAATAGAACAAGAATATCATTCATATGTTTTCAGCAGAATGTGCTTTGACTTTAATTTTTGTTTTTTTATTTGTTGAAATTTTATATTTTTTGCTTAATAATACAACAGTATTTCAGTAACATGACAGCAGTCAGAAAAATCTAATTTCAATCGCCTTAAAATTGTTCTGATCACACTTTGTCAAACAAAGTGTTTAATTAGTACTAAGCTCACATAACAGTACTTGTATACCAGTAACTGACGCTCATTGGGTCATTGTCGACCTGAAATGGCTTGAAGTCACCCTGGGGTGACTTCAAGCCGATTCGGTGACATGAAGCCGATTCTAGCCACCCGGGTCGACAAGCGTCGGCTTGAAGTCACCCCAGGGTGACATGAATCGGCTTCTAGTCACCCCCGGGTGACTTGTGGGCCATTTTAGGTCGACAATGACCCAATGAGCGTAGCTGACAACTGCACTGTTAAGAGGTAAAACAAGAATGGCCACAACAACGATTTAAGGACAAACATATAGATAGACAGATAAATGAAATACAAACATTCTCGTTTGATTTAGAAGTTTACCTGGTAAGCCAGACAGATTAACAAATGTAATATTCAAACATGTTAACCATCTAGAATCCATTTACGCAGACAGCAAATATCACATGAATTCCTGATGGCTTTTTTAACATAACCACAACAATTATAATAAACCATTGTAACTTGAAATCATAACAAATGCTGAATACACTTTTTTGTTCACAACATACCACAACAGCTTTTAAGACTTCTGTAGTAATAGATGGCAGAACTCTTTCATCGTAGTCTATGCCCAGGTTTGTGTAAATAGCTGGAAGGTCCGACTGCTTGGGTCTATACAATATCCTCAATGTGATGGAGACAGTCTGCAGATCTGTAACACAAGGACCTTTCTGTACTAATCTATGACAAAATAATACATCAAGCCGATCTAAATTCAGACTGATCAGGGATTTTTTTCCTCCTAAGAAAATGACTGTTTTTTCACAAATTTGAGTAGTTCATGACTTAAATTTTCACAATTTAAAAAAGTTTGCAACTCAAATTTGCACAATTTTGAACAGTTTGTGACTCTTATTTTCACAATTTTTCACAGTTTGTAAATTATTATTTTTTTCACAATTTTGAACAGTTTGAAACTCATTTTTTTCACAAAATAAGGGGACCGAGGCTTCATAAAGATGGGGAAAAAAAGTCAGATCTATTCTTCAACATATTGTAAAATATGTAAAACATGGCTCGCCATCAACATAACATAGCATATTCGGGACAACTAACATTATCAGCCAAACTTTTACATGGATGTAATGTGTTGATCTGATAAGGACGATGAGTTTTCTAAGTTAAAATTTACTCTAGAACTGCAGCAACACAAGAGGATTACAATATTTATATCAAACCATTTTACCTGGCTGTCAGCTGTAATTAAAATACTGTAGTTTTTGTTTACCTTTGCTGCCAGTAGCAACAGGTATATTTCTGGGACGTGCTCTGATGTCAAAAATAATAGGCCTCTGAACCCAAGGAATGAGAAAATGTGTGCCTTCTCCAACTACTGTCTGTTGAACACCACGGAATCGGTCAAATATCACAGCTCTATGACCACCATCAACTGAAATATAAATGTTCAATATTGTTTTTTATAAGGCAAAATTTCACCACAATAAGGTTAAAGTGGTAAATCAGCTTTCGATGCCATAGACTGACACTGCATTCCCTCAAAGACCCTCAGGCGCCGAATAAAAAACGCCAGTGAGTTTCCTTGCAACACATCAGCAGTGTTTTTTTTTTCATTTGAATTCGCAATTTTGAAGCATTTGATAGCAAAACAACAACACTTATTTCTCAATTTTGGTTAAAACGCAGCGATTTTTCCCAATCCAAAGAGACCTGGCCCCATTCCCAAAATGGTGAAAAAAAACACTGCTGCAAACTCCCAGCCAGTTAAGGGAGAAGTACCAACTTATCCTTTTTACAAGGAGAGGCACAGGCAGCGCACGTCTTACACCACCTGACCCACAATACCATGCCTTGACATCGCCTCCTTCAGTTGATAGGAATCGAGGAAAAAATATGCTCAGCTTTACTATTCTTCAGCTTGTCTGATCAGGTTGTTTTCTTTGGGCCCGATTTTAAAGCCGAAAAACGGCTATATTCCCAATTCAAAAAAGTATACTTTTTTCCCAAAATGTGCCAAAAAAATTCCCAATAAAAAAAAAAAAAAAAAAAATCTAACAAAGTATAGTATATTATAATGATGTAAATGATTTTGTTCTTTTTATTTGAATTATTATGAAGAGTTATATCAAATTGGTATTTCCCAAATCAGTGGACTTTTCGCGTGATAAAAGAGGGCTACTGACTTTATTTTCCCAATTTCTTGGAAATGCAGCTGAAAATTCCCAATTCCAAAGCCATGGGCTATCTTCACAAAAAGTGGGGGAAAAACCCTGGTACATAGCTGGACTGACTTCGAAAATGTATGTGGTGCACTTGTTGCTAAGACGCTCATTTCGATGTTTCCATGGAAATCACACAATTTGCTGTACAAGTTATCCATTAAGTGCAAAGCACGACACAATGTGCAACTGCGTAATTCACTTTTTCGCAATATAATTTGAATTAAATAGTCATTACAAAACTAAACTTATTTACCCATAGTTCTTAAAAGGTTTGATAAACTTTGATAAACTATACAAAATTCAAAATATGCAATAAGAAAAGTGATTATAAATAACAGAGTGATAGTAAAGTTGCATTCTACCGCATTTCTAATGAGTTTGTATATGAATAGCGCCTGCACTCTACAAAACGTTAAGAAATGTCTCCTGATACAGTCTGAGCCAAAAACGTGACGTCTGAGCTCAAGGCTATTACAAAAAAAAGTTTCATTGACATTGTTGTTTACTTTAAGTTTAATTTCAAAACTAAGCTTAACTTTGGGAACAAATTAGAAGATGTCTGTGTATGGATTTATAAATTTATGAACATCAACGCTCTGTTTGCTGTCAGTCATGATGAATTTGACATGAATAATGACAGATTGTTATTATATCAACAAATGCAGGCAGAAATCTGCAAGTAAAATGTTTCTTTTTTAAAACAGTGATTTTTTTCCTTCTTTGTAAAGTACGGGAAAACTGCACTTTCCCAAGAAGAAAAACAAGAGCTGTGTTTGTCAGAAACACAATGCCCCCTACTGCGCCCTTTTTTTTTCTTTTTTTTTGGACCTTTGACCTTGAAGGATGACCTTTCACCACTCGAAATGTGCAGCTCCATGAGATACACATGCATGCCAAATATCAAGTTGCTATCTTCAATATTGCAAAAGTTATCAAACTTTAACCAAGGTTAAAGTTTTGGGACAGAATGACGGACAGAATGACAGACAGGCGAAATCAATATAATACCCCTTTTCTTCGAAGACGGGGGCAGAAGACGGGGGCATAAAAAACTACACATTTCCCAATTGCTGTCAAAAAAATATCCAATTGAACTTTTATTTTTTTATAAATAAAATGCCACATTTTACTTCCCTATGAGGATCTATGTCTTGAACCTAATATGAATGTAGTATTGACAACTTGATAACACTAAGTTATCAATTTTTAAAGTATTTGGGAGCAAAAAATCTAATACACCAATTTCCCAATATGAAGACTTCACAACGCGAATTTTCCCAATGTCAGGGTTTTTCGTGCACATTTTTCCAATTAGACAAAAAAAATCGCTGTAAAACAAAATATATTTTCATGAAACAATAAAAACATTTAACAATGTTAGCAGCATCAATAAAAGTGTTGAAATTATATATTGTAAAATTTAAAGCAGAGTTGTCGTTTGTCCCTCACCCGATTTGCAAAACATTGGTGTTCTGTGACCTAACCGAAAAGACATTTTAAGTGGGAAACATTGCAACAGTTTTCCAATATGGTGGATAGACAGGACAAAAGAAAAACAAAGTAAGTAAAAAGCAATTATTTTGTGCTTTAATGGTACCATTTTTATGGGTTTGTGGTTTAGACAGGTAAACGTTGATACATTTTTGCAGTTTCGGTTTTACTTAGCCCTTGCATTGGTGATCAAATTTTGCACCTTTGGAAAATAGATGGTGAGTTGCAACTCTCAGCAAGCCTTTGGGTTATAAAACCGAGAGTTGAATTATTGCAACAAGTTACATACCTAGTCCATATAAACGGACTCCCAGGGCCTTTGATCATTTTTGCTATGGCGGCTCTGGGAGTCCATATGCACCCCCTTATAAACATGGGTGCAGTTCAGCGCAGACAATATGTGCGCTTCACTTAACAGACGTCGTTCCAGGCAAATTGAGGAAAATAATGAATAAACTTCAAAAACATGTTTAATTTACCTGAATGGCAACCTACGGACGTTATCCTTTGCATGCACCCTCAAAACCACGACGATGTTTAAACATACTATTCTCGTTGACATTTTCATGTTTTGAAATTTGAAACAGTGTATTCTGTGAAGAATATTTTACATTTTTATTGACTGAGGCTACAACATATAACCCGATGCAATTTACCTGAATGGCAACCTACGGACGTTATCGGTTGCAAGCAATCTTAAAAACACGACGATGTTTCAACACAATATTCTCGTTGACATTTTTATGTTTTCAAATTTGTAACTGTGTACTCTGTGACGAATATTTTACATCGTTATCGACATTTTTATGTTTTCAAATTTGTAACTGTGTACCCTGTGGCGAATATTTTACATCGTTATAGACTTAGGCTACATCACATAATCCGATGTGCAAAATATTGGTGTAATGCGACCTAACCGATAACGACACTTAAGTCGGCAACAAATGGATAACAGTTTCTAATATGGTGGGTAGAGCCTACGAAAGAAAAACAAAGTGAATAAAAAGCAATTATTTCTTGCTTTAATGGTACTATTTGCATGATTTTGTGGTTAAGACAGGTAAACTTTGATACGTTCTTACAGTTTCAGTGTTCCTAAACCCTTGCATTGTTGATTAAATATTGCACCTTTGGACAAAAGACGGGGCATTGCAACTCAGAAACCCTTTGGGTTATAAAGCTGACAGTTGAATTATTGCAACCAGTTACATACCGAGATATGCCCTTATGTGCGGGACCGATGGTGCAATGCTAAATGAATTGCTATCCCCAATTTTTAAGGAGACATAAAAAATTGTACAACAAAATTGATCGATCATGCGTATTGCATGATTTACCGTTGTACAGTGCCGAGTTGATGACCGATCCACCAACAAGGAGTCCCACGCCTAGACCGGTTATGGAGTTCAATATACGTGATGCCATGTCGAATGTGTCTGTGCAAGCTCTGAGAAAGATTAAAAATTATGAATTTAATTAACTGCTGTGACTTTTATCTTCTTATTTGAAGAGAAATTTTGATAATCAGACTAGCCCAATGTCAAACAAATCTTTCGTAAGATTTGACCGCATGTACTTCCGGCGGAAACCGATTACACTAAACATTAAAATTGTGTAAAAATTGCAAAGCTTTAACTAAATTGCGAAAAGAGAAAAAAGCGCTTTAAATGAACGCAACGTGTCTCGCAAGGTTTCGTTGAAACATTTTCGAACATATAAATAGTAGTGTGGTATATGATTTATTGGATATATGTTTGTACTAATAGTTTCATGGATGTTCACTTTGTGAAGGATTTTATAAGTCCATGGTAGAAAGTCATGGATAGTCAAGTAATAAAATAGTTGTAAATGTTGATAAATGTTCCACAGTCAAATTAAAAAGGAAAATCACACCGTAGAGTTCCTTGTGTATTTGTATTCTTTAAAATATTATTTTACATCTACACTCTTCAATGTCAAGTAGTTTCAATACAAAATACTATATCTATTCAGGGATGTATAATAAAATGCATCCCTGATCTATTCAACACAGTGTGCCGAGTTCAGAATGCGCATCTTCTGGGATTTGCCACTTATTTGATTCGGTGTTAAAAATTCTTTTTATGAGAAACCGTATTCTCTACTAGCGTGTTCTGTTTAATTTATGCATTGTACTAGTAGCCATTACCAGTGTTTTTTTTTAATCCGATCATGTCAACAATCCGATATAGTATGTTAATTTGGGGGGCGTGTATCATCCTATCAAATAATAAGTGCAATATACGGTAACGCAAAGGTTTCTGCTTGTTCAAGTGGATATTTACAATAACAATGACTCGTGGAAAAGTGACGATCGCACTATGAAATGTGCCGAATCTTCGCCGAAGAATGCAAATACCTTTGGAACACTACGTTAAACTATTTCACTTAATAATAGCTTAAATTTAGTTTTGGCGCCACCTACTTTTCTTAGCGCTACCTCCTTGGCATTGGCTCCATCTCTTTCGGATGAATGCAACATTTTATATTAGATCGACAAGAAGCCAATTATGTATGCATGCAGCAACTGTATCAACTTGTATATGTTTAAAGCAATCGTGTGATGGCGTTAGCGATTTAATTGCATGGAAATTTGCTCGTCACACCGGCACAAAACATCGATTTGCTTTCAAAAACGTCACCATGTCACAATTTATTAAGGTCCTCACCTTTCCAGATGGGTTTTGACTTCACGTGTCTGTACATTTGTGGATGAATTAATCTTCGCTGAATTGCACTGCATAGTCCAATGTTTACACTAATGTGAAATATTTTTTTTTCTTTAAACATAT
The DNA here is from genome assembly GCA_007657795.1 of Dreissena rostriformis. Classification (NCBI taxonomy): domain Eukaryota; kingdom Metazoa; phylum Mollusca; class Bivalvia; order Myida; family Dreissenidae; genus Dreissena; species Dreissena rostriformis. Next base: position 96,803 of record VMBQ01003370.1, read on the forward strand.
AAACCCTACTCACCCTGTAGAATTGTCCGTGAGTTTTGAAAACTTACGGTTCTTAGCTCCACCTCTGAAGTAGCCTTAGCTTGTTTATTACTGCATCTCAAAAAGAGGTGGCAATCGTGATTAACGGTCGTGTCTTAGCTGCAGTGTGATTGTGACTTAAATCATTTTAAATCGATTGTTTTGCACGTATTGGCATTTTAAGCTCCGTATGTGGCTGACGTACAACAACGCACGTTCATTTTGGAAGAAAGTATTTGTGTGTCGTGAGGGAAAATTATTGTTTACCGCAAATCTGTTTCATTCCCGACTTAAATGACTAAACTTTCACACTTTCGGTTACTATCCTTTTTCAAGGTAAGATTAAAGTCCTTACATCAACGCGACTCTTTCTTCGGCCTGGTTTCTTGCCATTTCTGCGCAACAAATGCCCGAAATCGTCGGTAGTGTCCAGTCCTTTGATTTTCCCTCATCGTCATCCACTCTGTATTCATTTTGTAGAAACGCGCATGTCAGTCAGAAAGTCTCGAGTCGCCTGTCCCTATTACGGCACGGGGCAGCTGTCTTTACTGTTCCTTTACAAGCTCGTGGGTCAATATGACGAATTCTGGAAGTGGCTTCACTTTCCACGCTGCAGCTAGTTTGATTAAGAACGGGAATCATACCTGCACAGTTGTTGATTTGTTAATTCTTTTCCAATTTACTTCGAACTAACTGGATCACACATTTTCTTATTTTAACTGGCTATTGAAGTACGGGCCTTTTATCGAAATTTCAATTTCGAAACACTGTTTTCCGAGGGTGCATGTCTTTGGGCGAATTTTACTTTCTTTGAAGTTGGGAGACCATATATTGTTGACTGTTTTTATTGAAAGAGGACATATTTATCTTTAAAATTATACCGTTCTTGCACAATTTGATATGTAGGAAATATAAGAAAAAATGCTTTGAAAGTTGGCAGTTTTATAATCGAACCCGATGGGAAATGGAATAAGTGTAATACAACCTATACCCCAGTTCGCGCAGTACTGTTTTCGGTAATTAGTCATACCGTCCCAGTTACCCATAACACATTTCGACTGTACAAACTGACGACTTCCGGTTTAATGTAAACATTGATTCTTTAGCCTTTACTTGCAATTACGCAAATAATCAACTTCGAGGAATAAAGTATGTATCAAAACTTATTTTATGTCCGTTAGTATACCCCAGTATATACTGGGGGACATAAAAATAAGTTTTGATACTTACTTTATTCACCGAAGTATTGTTTTTGCCCTGTCTGTTGGTTGGTTGGTTGGTCTGTAGTGTTGCAGTGTTGGTTGGTTTGCGCCAACTTTAACATTGTTTTTATCATAAAGTGTATGCTATTTAACCTAAATCATATTAAATTTGGTGTATTTGCACACAAGTAATTGTCTTTGGATGGGTTTACAGGTGTTTTTTGGCCCGATTTTATAGCCGAATAACGGCTATGTTCCCAATGGCAAAAAGTATACTTTTTTCCCAAAATTTGGAAAAAAAAATCCCAATTTTCCAAAAAAAAAATTTTTTTTCTTAAAGAAGTGTATAATGATTATTTTATCTCAATTACATTAAACAAAGTATATAATTAAGATTTATATGATGTTATTCTGTTAATTTGAATTATTTTAAGACTTATATCAAATTATTTTCCCCCAATTCAGTAGACTTTGCACGAAAAAAATTCAGTCCTGAATTTATTTTCCGAATTTCTTGAAAATGCCGATAAAATTCCAAAGCCATGGGCTATCTTCCCAAAAAGTGGGAAAAAAACACCTGGTTTATACTTTATATGGGTTTTTGAGTTTTATGCCCCCCCCCCNCAAATTATTTAAGGAATGTCTTTCAGTATTGTCAAAACAGCGTAGGAATGAATGTCAAAATTAGTGTTAGAACGATTGACCATGGGAACAAATGTCTGAGAATTGTTCCGTACATTACCGTACACTCTTCATAGGACTACCTAATGCCGTAGTTTTATTTTACCGATACCCACTGACGTTAAATGTTTAGCATTACATTTTTTAAATATTTAAAATGTTTGGGTATTAAGCACTTTATCATTATGATTAAACTGGCTAATATCTATACAGTATTTAGTTTCCGACAATCTGATTGGGCAAATCACTTTCGTATTTTTTTGACAAAATCTTACATATCTAATTTAAGGCACAGTTAAGTATGTGGCGTTAAATTACCCCAAGAAATGACTACGCAATACTTCTACCACGAGAAGACATGGGGGTATCATAAATTGTGTTTAATGACCAGACATCCGCAACGTGTGGTTTATGACACCTTGTTGTTATTTAGTATTTGTCGGAAAAGTATCTGATCATAACGAGATAATGGGTTTGTGCTGAACACAGGGGCAAATAAACAACAGATGTACCGGTATCAATAAACAAGATAATTGATAGATCCTTGATTAAACACCGTGATAAAAAGGCTAAAACGAAGAGTGTCAACATGTGTGCAAACAAGTGAATAAAAACAAGTACTTTAATCAAGAAAATGTATTTCATGTATTGACACTTCAAACGGGTAGTATATATTTACTGACGATATTATCTTGTGTTGAAAATATTGATACGTCGTTGAATATTGAATAATTCAAACGTGTGATGGGTTGAAATTAGATGCGGTGTTGCGTGGTATTAGAAATGGCATCACGTTCTGCCTCGTTCTTGAATTCTGCGAGTCATGTGACTTCGCGCTCTTATATAATTTGGCCAATTGTGAAAAGGGTCTATTGTCCTTTATGTAACTTTTAATTTCTTTAAATTGTGATAACTTAAAAATATGATATCTTGTTTCGTCAGATTGGGTATTTTAGACAATCACACATTTTCCGGGGGTCCGATTTTCCGGTATTAACACACGTTTTGCGCTTGGCGGTAGTCACATGTTATTTAATTTGCATATAAACCGTTTATTCAAAAGATGACCTAATTTAATTGCTTATGACAATTGAAATGATAAATAAACTCGCATTTGTACACTTTAGAGTTTTTTTTATCCATTTCAACTAATCCTTAAATATTCCAAGTCATCACAGGGATGGAAATTAGTGGTTGCCCCGTGAGCCCAGGGCAACTAGATTTTGACACGGGCAACTCATTTTCAAATGTTGGTAGTCCGGCCGGGCAACTAGCTTTCTTAAAGCTTAAAAATATTTAGTGCAATTAAATATTTTAACACCATGGATCAATTATCAGTTTAATAATATTCATGTGTATTTAGGCCTAGGAAATGATTCAATCAGACTCATAATGAGACATAATGCATTAAATGTGTGTAATGTCAGCAATTTTGTTGTTTAATTATCTATTATTTTATTGTAAGAAAGTATAAGATACACCTGACATGACATATACATGATTCTGGGCTCGTTGCTCTTAAGCTGGGCAACCCAAATACTAAAGATGGTTGCCCGTGCGGGCAACCAATTGTACAAAGTTAGTTTCCATCCCTGTAACTGTCAACAATTTTATTTTTTTCATGCATTCATATGTATATAATCAAATTATTGGATGTCGCTGATATTTTAATTGTTACTAATAACTTATTTAGACTAATTAAAACTGATTTGCACTTGCCTTGTCTATTCTTTCATTATTAATGATATAATTAGCAAATGTAATCAAAACTTTTTGATATTTTTAATTTTAATACTAATCGATAAAGTAATTTTGTTTTCACTTTATTACAAATAACTACTGATAATATACATTGACATATTATGCAGACGTTTCACCCCCAAAAATGGGGGTGAAACGTCTAGGGAGGAAACGTCTTGGGGGGAAACATCTGCCACCCATTGTTTTGCTGGATGAAGGTCGGTCTGTTTGTCGGTCGGTCTGTGTGTCTGTCGGTAGACCAGTTCGTTTCTGATCAATAACTTTTGACGGATTGACCGATTGGCTTGATACTTCATATGTGCATTGGCCTTGGACAGTAGATGACCCCTATTGAAATTGGGGTCACTAGGTCAAAGGTCAAGGTGACTGTCACTGTCACAATAAGTGTGAAAATGGTTTCTGATCTATAACTCGTCAACCAATTGACCGATTGACTTGATTGTTCACATGTGCATTGGCCTTGGACAGTAGATGACCCCTATTGACATTGGGGTCACTAGGTTAAAGGTCACTGTCACAATAAGTGTTAAAATTGTTTCCGCTCATTAACTTGTCAACCAATTGACTGATTGACTTGATATTTCACATGGGCATTGGCCTTGGACAAAAGATGACCCCTATTGAAATTGAGGTGAAAGGTCAAGGTCATTGTCACAATAAGTGTGAAAATCAAGGCCTTGTTTTGGGGGCATATGTCTCTGACTGCTGAACTCTTGTAAATCTAGTGTGTGGGGGTGATTTTTTAAAATTTGAAGACAACAATTGAAGCATAAATGTTTTGTTTCAGATTCCATTTGGGTATCATTCAAATATGCCAAATTATCATGGCAGATTAGCATGATGATGATGGTCCTGTTTAGTGTTCACCTAGTCAAAATAATTAGACATTATCTATGACTCTTATCATTCTTGTCAATATTCGTAATTACCATATGATAATATGATAATGGATGTTGTCTCATTCACGGGTCAATGCATATTCATGTACAAAAACGTTAAAAAAATGAAAATAGAATGAATGCAGCCAAACAATTGAATCTTATTTATTTCTAATCTTCAAATCTAACCTGTCGTATAATAGAAGAAATTTGGTTTATGGACATTTCGTCCCACTGCTGTTTGTGCAACTGATATTTGTGTTGAATAGAGGTAGCTGTTTCGTCTCACGGCGACCTTTAAGAAAAATACTCTACATACTATGCATATATACAAAAAATTCAACTGTCAAAGTTACAAAAAATTATATGTCAATTAACACTGTATTATGTGAATTTGGAATACAGTAAGACATCAAACTGGCAATGGATATCATTTTGGTGATTTTCTCAAATAAAACTATTTATTTTATGATCTGAATTTATTTTTTTGTAATATTTTATCTATACTTCAAGGTTCCATGACTTGTTCATTAACAGTGATTGTATTTTTATCATTTTAACTGTATTTTAAAACCATGTTCATGCGCCGCATGGACACAGTTTCATTTAATGAGGATTTTTTTTTAATCAATAAAAAATCAAGTTTTGTAGTGAAATCAATTTAAATTGAAATAATAGAAATGAAATACTGCTGGAGCTTCTGGAGTTTCACTTCTTTATTTTGATTAATGCTCAAATATTCTATCCACCAGATAGATGACCATTAAACAACATCATGGCGGCAGCAAGTAGAACAGCTGATCAGAAGAGAATGCGTCCGAGTAGTAGAGAGTACAATGATACAGATGACTTCCTAGACCTTACTGACACCAGTTTGGAAAGCGCTGAAATGTATCTGTCAATGAACTTATCAGACCAGACTTCTGATCAAAATACAACATCAGGCCAAACTTCTGACCAAAACACAACATCAGACCAGACTTCTGATCAAAACACAACATCAGACCAGACTTCTGATCAAAATATATCAGCTGACTTTGCTGACTCAGGTCTTGGGTCAGAACAATTATTCATGTCAGAGAGTATACCTCACCTGTCGTCACAATCAGGTTATTATTGTTTTTGTATTCTGATGAAATATGAAACTGTATTTTTTAGTAATAATTACTCATATTTAAAGTGTCCATCATTTTGACAACTGCGTCCATTTTTACCTAACCTGAGCACAATGTGCTTAAGCCTTAATGGTGAGCTTTTGTGATCACCTTTTGTCTGTCGTGCGGTGTGTCTCGTCAACATTTTCCTTGGTAACACTCATTTATTGTCCGATCTTCATGAAACTTGGTCAGAAGATTTGTCCGAATGATATCTTGGACTAGTTCGAAAATGATTCTGGTTGGGTAAAAAACATGGCCGCCAGGGGGCGGGCATTTTTCCTTATATAGCTTTAGTAAAACCTTGTTAACACTCTAAAAGTCACATTTATAGTTCAATCTTCATGCAACTTGGTAAGAACATTTGTTCTTATAATATCTTGGGCTGCACAGAACAGGTCAGTTTTGTATCTCAGGTGAGTGGCTTGGGGCCTTTCAGGCCCTCTTGTCTTTATTGATATACATGATTTAATGTATGTTGCATTTTAATAAACAACTGTTTTACTAATCGCAGTACTATGTTGTAATATTATTACCTTTTTTTTCTTAACCAGAAAATCACAACTCCAGTTATAAAATAGGATTCAAACGAAAGAAAGCACCAGAAGAAAACTTGCAGAAAAAGGTAAACATGTCTTAACCATTGACATCTTTGTCAAGATTAATAAATCTCCTGGGCATGGCCAGTTTTGATCTCAGGGTCATTATTTGAACAAAACTTGGTATAGGACCATCATACAGGCCTGTGGTGTGGCCATTTATGATCCCAGATGTATTATTTGAACACATTCAGTAGAGGACTACTACACAATGATACAAACCAAATATTATAGCCCTGACGCTAGTAGTTTCAGAGATTTTTATGCCCCCCTTCGAAGAAGAGGGGGTATATTGCTTTGCTCATGTCGGTCGGTCGGTCGGTCCACCAGATGGTTTCCGGATGATAACTCAAGAACGCTTAGGCCTGGGATCATGAAACTTCATAGGAACATTGATCATGACTCGCAGATGACCCCTATTGATTTTGAGGTCACTAGGTCAAAGGTCACAGGTCAAGGTCACAGTTACTGGAAATAGGAAAATGGTTTCCGGATGATAACTCAAGAATGCATATGCCTGGGATCATGAAATTTCATAGGGACATTGGTCATGACCGGCAGATGACCCCTATTGATTTTCAGGTCACTAGGTCAACGGTCAAGGTCGCAGTGACCTTAAGCAGTAAAATGGTTGACTGGAAATAGGAAAATGATTTCCGGATGATAACTCAAGAACGCTTACGGCTGGGATCATGAAACTTCATAGGGACATTGGTCATGACTGGTAGATGACCCCTATTAATTTTGAGGTCACTAGGTCAAAGGTCAAGGTCACAGGTCAAGGTCACAGTGACTGGAAAAAGGAAAATGGTTTCCGGATGATAACTCAAGAACGCTTACGCCTGGGATCACGAAACTTCATAGGGACATTGCTCATGACCAGCAGATGACCCCTATTGATATTCAGGTCACTAGGTCAAAGGTCAAGGTCGCAGTGACCTTAAGCAGTAAAATG
>VMBQ01003371.1:8711-52774 GCA_007657795.1 Dreissena rostriformis
TACTACTACTGCTACTACTACTACTACTACTACTACTACTACTACTACTACTACTACTACTACTACTACTACTACTACTACTACTACTACTACTACTACTACTATTTATACTACCACTACTAGTGCAACTACTGCTGCTCCTACTTCTGCTGTTGCTTCTGTTGCTGCTGTTGCTGCTACTACTACTACAACTACTACAACAACAACTCCTACGACTACAACTACTTCTACTACTACTACCACTACTGCTACTACTTCTACTACTACTACTGCTCGATGGTGGACATCTTGGATTTGTTAAATTATATGGAGTATTAACCATTTAAAGAAGTTGTTGACGTAATTGACGATTTAACCAAACATTTAAATTACTGAATGACATGGATCTTACTAGATTTATGTTTTTTAGTATTTTCATGAAATTTTATACCGTGCATTCGCATTAATAGGAGTACTTCACTAAGCAGTGTGTGACTTTGACTCAACCGAATTTCGAATCGAAAAACACACACATTTTAAAATCTATAAAAACAACTTTTAGTTAAATATTGCTTATGGTCACATTGCATTTGTAGGAATGTAATATTCACTCTCTACGTGTACATACTACAGGAGGACGTTCTTAATACCAAATCATGCCTTCACAGTTGAACCAGTACTTTAGATATGTGAGAGTTCCTCTTAACAAGGAAGATAATGGACAGCTAGTCTATTGATAGTGAGAAGTGTTCAATTATAATTAAGTTATGTCGGAAGCTTCTACAAAACAAGAACAATACCATCATTGTGTATATGTACTTGAATATGTATTCTCGCCTATGAAAACATCCCTGTTTGATAAAATAGCTTTCAGACGATTCAATGCGTACTCTAATTATTGGCACACAGTTTAAAACACTCCCGACAAGATGCTATGCAAATTAATTGTAGTTGACTGACATTTATATTCTTGCCACATACTTCATGGATGGCTATGTTTTCCCCAACTGTCATGACCAGAAGTAATTGCTCATCACTGCATACAAATTGTTAACGTTATATTTAAATTCTTCAAATATCTCGATATACGAAGTCCTATGTCCTTATTAAACTGGCTTACACATGAGTTTGGTCCATAGGATAGCAGCATTTCAATTGCTATAACAGGTTCAGGATTCAGCTGCATATTGCACTATCCTCATACGATATTCATTTAGCAATTCTTAGCATAGTAAATAATTTTCCAAACTCTGGTTTAATTAAACAACAAGAACAAGTTTAAATGTTTAATGCTTTCAAATGGTAAGCGTTTTAGTGGCACACACGGAAAGGCTAAGTAGATATCATTGACAGTAAAGGTCAAGTGCAGACAATTATTTTGTTACTGACAGCTAACTCTGAATAAGGCTAAATAAAAACAGAAGTCCGTTTCATGTTTCCCGACTTAGTTTAAATTGTGAGGCCATATTACTATTATGAATCCATTTTAATGATCAGTTGAAATCAGGGAATGATTGTAAATCAGTTTAGGATAAAGATTTGTAAATGGCGTCCGGAAAATTACGCGTACTATGAAAGCGCTCTGGCTTATGTATTATGCGTGGGCGCGTGTAATGTTGAATACGTGTTTGTCTCATTTTGTCCAGCATTAAAGTTTCTTCAGATAACTTTCCTTAAAAGACCAAGTGACAGATTTTAAAATTATTTTGCGCAAGTTACCAGCATTGTGAGACAGAGTGACTTGCACAGGAACCATTGCCCTTTTTAAAGGCGCAAGTCCACGTATGGGTTAAAAACTGGTTGAGCATGTATGGATTTAACAAAAATAACAGAAGTTAGAATACACAGTGTAAAATCAAAGTGCCTTAAACACTTGAGCAAAGGTCAAGGTCACACTAAATTTCAGAGTTAATGTTAGTGGTTCAGCTTGTCAAATATTAACAAGCATTATCGAAAATGGTCTCTACAATTTGCAGACAGTATACAGCTTTCATAAAATATATCAATATCTTGCAACTGACCTTGTTAATAATAAATTATGCTAACATTAAAAGTTCTGAGCTGTATTACATCATTAACTTGTAATTAAACATTCAGTTATGAAGTTTTTTTGTGTATTTGTTATTTGTGTGTGTGTTTTTTGTAATTATTTGTGTAAGTTTCATTTGATAAGTTACGTAATTTTCTTGAATTCGCTGAGTTATATTACCAATCATTATATATGGGATCGCCATTAACATGCATTTCATTAAAACAAAAAAAAATCAAATTTATGTTCCGTCGGTAAAATGTGGCCAACACTCTGTTTTAGTAGACTTTATTCATGTGGAAATAACGTTGTAAGCCCTGTTTTAAATTGCAAGGAAAACAGGTTTTATATTTGGTACCCAAATATGTATGAATTATGTTTGTTCTAGTTTCTAAATTATCCTTATTGCTATGGTCACGTGGTTTATACAGACCCTAAAGAAACATATTGACGACATTTTCTCTAAATATAAGCACATGTTAAAGCAAATTCAGACTGTATACGCACATATGTAACAAAACAATACTAAATCAAGTATTATTATTTATAAATTAATACTATGTCAAACAATACTGTCTGAAACAATAGCCCCAGCACTGTCATAATTGTGCTTCACATACATTATTTAATGTTTAGTTAATATATTGACAATAACTAGTAATTTTACCACTCCTGAGACGTGTCACTTGAACACCTTTCTATAATTATACAAGAAAATAAACATATAACATTGTACTAAGTGTTTAGAAAAATTAAACCTTTGGAATAATCAATCATTTTATAAATGCTTTTCCAAAGATAATCTCAGTCTTGAAAGTCTTATGTCCTTTTTATATTGAGTATGCCCCTTTAAATAGAACCATGTTTGAGTAAGGTGAGCCCAAGGTGGGTATTGTGATCACCCTATGTCCGGCGTGTGCTCTCTTATGGTGAGCGGTTTGCAGTGTCCGGTAGCATCGTCAACCTTAAGCTTTTTATCTCTTTGAACAACCCAGTTGATTTGTCATCAACTCTTGGTGAAATTTGGTCAGAATTCTTATCTGAAAATTGTATATGCGGAGTTGGAATCTAGGTTAAGTGTATCCAAAAGCTTGGTCACCAGGTCAAATATTGTTTCCACTCTAAAGGCCACAATTGTAACTTAATCTTTATTAAACTTGGTCAGAAGGTTTGTCTTTACAATATCTAGGCAGGGTTTGCATCTGGCCACGTTTGTAACAAACTAGGTCATCAGTTCGAATCTTATAAATGGTTACCTTGATATGTTTAAAACTGCTTTCATATGAAGGTCACGAGCGCCCATAAACTAGGTAATCTGGTCAAATCCTATAAAACTGTACGGCTTCAGGAGCCACAATTAATACTCAATCATCACAAACTTGTTCAGAATGGTTATTTTGACAATATATTGGGCAATGTTGGTGTCAATAAACGTGTTCACTTGTTAAAATTTGAGAAACAAATTATTTTCCTAGATGGTTTTCATGCTACCACTCTTGTAGTCACACTGTTTGCACAATCTTGATGAAACTTGGTCAGGATGTTAACCATAACAATATCTAGACCAAAGTTAAATATACGTAAAACCATAGTAACCAGGTTCAATTATTCTCGATCTAAAAGTTGTTATTCCTGTGGGTAAATGAATAAAGTTTTTCAAAATCATTTTTTCAATCGTCCAGAGCATCACTAAAGCTAGGATATAGTTGCATTATTCTGTGTAAATGCTTCAACAGCAAATGTATACAATACCAGATTCAATGCGCAACAAAACCTTCATTTAACGGACATGTTTATCAGAATTCATTTTCGATTTCATTGAAATATATGATCAGTAAATGATATATTTTCCTTTCTATAAGTATGTCAGGGATAAAACTTCCGAAAACTCTTGTTTTAAGACAAGTACTCTGTACTTTATAACGTTTGTAAGGAGCAACCGCCATCTACGGCTTTCGCTTTTAATACAGATGCTCCTCTTCGAGATGGTCGTTGAGGTGACGTCATGTGATATCCGGTTTGTGCACACGCTACAATTAAACTATTTTGCACACGGTCAGTCGGAGGAGGATAGGGAAGCTAATAACTTGTATTTTGAGTTAGGCGTAAACAAATAAAGTTGAATCGCTGTCTTGAGTAATAAAGAAGTTATCTTTATATTTACATTTGGAATTTATTTAGTTAGTTATTGATCTTTCAATATGAATCAAAATATGTGAACGGATTTTTTTTCTTAGATTCAAATTAAGTTTTTAATAAAGCTCAGTGCGATTTTTTAAATATTTTTATATATCAGTATATAACTGAAACCTTTTAATTGCAATGTACGGATGAACAAACAGCATAAACAATTCAATATTACGAGATTTAAGTTTTCAGGGCGATGTAGAAAGATGAGAATGTGATATATATGTGATTTCACTGGGAATCCATAGTCTATGTTTAGACGTATGTAAATCCGACTGCAAATCGATTTGGAGATCCCTGAACAATATGGACACCAATACATAAAAGGGATACCTTGTGCTCTAGGTAAGTATCATTATCTTGCAATTTTAATTATTAACATTTGCGGGTATATTGTATTGCTAACGTGTGTAGACAACTGTTATTTACTTATATGATGATTGTTATGATAAAGAACTTTATAGTGGTGTCAATGGTTAACATCAAGCATGATGTTTATGGTTCATCATTCATCATGGAGTTCATGGATCATAATTCATCATGTAGTTCATGATTCACCATCAATCATGGAGTTCATGGTTCATCATTCACCATGGACTTCATGGTTCATCATTAATCATCGAGTTAATGGTTCATCATTCATCATGGTGTTAATGGTTCATCATTCCTCATGGAGTTAATCGTTCATCATCCATCATGGTGCCAATGGTTGAATATTCTTCATGGTGTTAATGGTTCACCATTTTTCATGGTGCTAATGGTTAATCATCCATCATGGTGTTAATGGTTTATCATTCATCATGGAGTTAATGGTTAATCATTCATCATGGAGTTCATGGTTCGTCATTCATCATGGAGTTAATGTTTCGTTATTAATCATAGAGTTAATGTTTCGTCATTCATCATGGAATTTATGGTTTATCATTCTTCATGAAGATCATGGTTCATCATATATCATTGTGTCAATACTTCAATATTCTTCATGGTGTAAATGGTTCCTCATTTTGCATGGTGCATACTGGAGTTGATGGTTCATCATTCGTCATGGAGTATACGGTTCATAATTCATAATGGAATTCATGGTTCATCATTCATCATGGAGTTAATGTTTCGTCATTCATCATGAAGTATATGGCTCATCATTCATCATTGAGTTCATGGTTTATCATTCAACATGGAGTTAATGGTTCATTATTCATCATGGAGTTCATTTAGTTCATGGTTCATCATTGAGTTCATGTTTCATCATTCATCATAGAGTTTAAGGCTCATCATTAATCACGGAGTAAATGGTTCACCATTCATTATAGAGTTAATGGTTCATCATTCATCATGGAGATAAGGGTTCATCATTCATCATGATGTTACTGTTTCAGTAGTCATCATGTTGTTAATGTTTCATCATTCATCATGATAAAATTCAAGGTTAATCATAAATCAAACAGTTAATGGCTCATTATTCATCATGGTGTTAATATTTCATCATTCATCATGTAGTGAATGGTTCATCATTCATCATGGAGTTAATGTTTTATAATTTATCATGGAGTAAATGGTTAATCATGAAGTTAATGGTTAATCATTCATCATTGAGTTAAACGTTCATCATTTATCATGGAGTTTATGGTTCATCATCCATCATGGAGTTAATGGCTCATCATACATCATGGAGTTAATGGCTCATCATTCATCATGGAGTTAATGGCTCATCATTCATCATGGAGTTAATGGCTCATCATTTATCATGGAGTTCATGGCTCATCATTTATCATGGAGTTCATGGCTCATCATCCATCATGGAGTTTATGACTCATCATTCATCATGGAGTTATTTTTCATCGTTCATCATGGAGTTAATGGGTCGTCATTCATCATGGTGTTAAAGTTTCTCAACCCATCATGGAGTTCATGGTTCATCATTCATCATGGTGTTAATGTTTAACATTCATCATGGTGATAATGGTTCATCATTCATCATGGAGTAAATGGTTCATCATTCATCTTGGAGCTCATGGTTCATCATTCATAATGGAGTTAATGTTTCTTCTTTCATCATGGAGCTCATTGTTCAGCATTCATCATGGTGTTAAAGTTTCTTCACCTATCATGGAGTTCATGGTTCATCATTCATCATGGTGTTAACGTTTCACATTCATGATGGTGATAAAAGTTCATCATTCATCATGGAGTAAATGGTTCATCATTCATCTTGGAGCTCATTGTTCATCACTCATCATGGAGTTAATGTTTCTTCGTTCATCATGGAACTCATTGTTCAGCATTCATCATGGAGTTAATGGTTCGTCATTAATCATGTAGTTAATGGTTCAGCATTCATCATGGAGTTAATGGCTCATCATTCATCTTGGAGCTCATGGTTCATCACTCATTATGGAGTTAATGTTTCTTCGTTCATCATGGAGCTCATTGTTCAGCATTCATCATGGCTCATCCTTAATCATGTAGTTAATGGTTCAGCATTCATCATTGTGTTCATTGTGTTCAGCATTCATCGTGGAGTTCATGGTTTAGCATGGAGTTAATGGTTCATCATTCATCATGGAGTTCATGGTGTATCATGGTTTTAATGTTTCATCATTCATCATGAAGTAAATGGTTCATTATAAATCATGAAATTTATGGTTCATCATACATCAATGAGTTAATGGTTCATTATTCATCATAGAGTTCATGTTTCGTCATTCATAATGTAGTTAATGGTGCATATTTCATCATGGATTTAGTGGTTCATCATTCATCTTGGTGTTAATGGTTCATCATTCATTATGGAGTTAATGGTTTATCATTATTCATGGTGCTAATGGTTCATAATTCATTATGATGATAATGGTTTATCATTCTCCATCGTTTTAATGGTACATAATTCATCAGTGTGTTCTTGGCTCATCATTCATCATGGTGTTAATGGCTTATCATTCATCATGGATTTCATGGTTCATCATTCTTTATGATGCCAATGGTTCATCATTCTTCATGTCGTCAATGGTTCATCATTCATCAATGGTTTATCATTCGTCATGGAGTTCATGGTTCATCATTCATCATGATGTTCATGGTTTATTATTCATCGTGGAGTTAATGGTTTATCATTCATCATGGAGTTCGTGGTTTCTCATTTATCTCGGAGTTAATGGTTCATCATGCATCATGATGTTCATGGTTCATCACCCATTATGGTGTTACTGGTAAATCCTTAAACACTGTGTTTATGATCCATGATGCATCATGGTGTTCATGGTTCATTTTTCATCATGGTGTTCATGGATCATCATTCAACATGGAGTTCATGGTTCATCATTCATCATGGAGTTCAGGGTGCATCATTTATCATGAAGTTCATGGTTCATCATTCATCACGGTGTTAATAGTTCATCATGTATCATGGAGTTCATTGTTTATCATTAATCATGGAGTTCATTGTTCATTATTCATCATGGTGTTCATGGTTCCTCATTATTTAAAAGCTCATGGTTCAGCAATATCATTGAGTTAATGTCTCATCATTCATCATGTAGTTAATTGTTCATCATCCATCATAAACTTCATGGTTCATCATTCATCGTGGAGTTCATGGTTTATCATGGAGTTTATGGTTCATCATTCATCATGGAGTTAATGTTTCGTCATTAATCATAGAGTTAATGTTTCGTCATTCATCAGGGAATTCATG
Organism: Dreissena rostriformis; assembly: GCA_007657795.1. Lineage (NCBI taxonomy): Eukaryota > Metazoa > Mollusca > Bivalvia > Myida > Dreissenidae > Dreissena > Dreissena rostriformis. The sequence goes on from VMBQ01003371.1 coordinate 16,598, forward strand.
GTTCATCATTCTTCAAGAAGTTCATGGGTCATCATATATCATTGTGTCAATGCTTCAATATTCTTTATGGTGTCATTCATCATTTTTCATGGTGTTAATGGTTCATAATTCATAATGGAGTTGATGGTTCATCATTCATCATGGAGTATACGGCTCATCATTCATCATGGAATTCATGGTTCATCATTCATCATGGAGTTAATGGTTCATCATTCATCATGGAGTTTATGGCTCATCATTCATGATGGAGTTCATGGTTTATCATTCAACATGGAATTAATGATAAATCATTCATCATTGAGTAAATAGTTCATCATTTATCATGGAGTTTATGGTTCATCATTCATCATGGAGTTAATGGTTCATCATTCATCATAGAGTTAATGGTAATCATTTATCATGGAGTTAAAAGTTCATCATTTATCATGGAGTTTATGGTTAATCATTCATCATGGGGTTCATGGTTTATCATTCATCATGGAGTTAATGTTTCGTCATTAATCATGGAGTTAATGTTTCGTCATTCATCATGGAATTCATGGTTCATCATTCATCATGGAGTTAATGTTTCGTCATTCATCATGGAGCTCATGGCTCATAATTCATCATGGAGTTCATGGTTCATCATTCAACATGGAGTAAATGGTTCATCATTCATGATGGAGTTCATTTAGTTCATGGTCCATCATTGAGTTTATGTTTCATCATTCATCATAGAGTTTAAGGCTCATCATTAATCACGGAGTTAATTGTTCATCATTCATCATAGAGTTAATGGTTCATCATTCATCATGGAGTTAAGGGTTCATCATTCATCATGATGTTACTGTTTCAATAGTCATAATGTTGTTAATGTTTCATCATTCATCATGAAGAAGTTCAAGGTTAATCATACATCATACAGTTAATGGCTCATTATTCATCATGTTGTTAGTATTTCATCATTCATCATGTAGTGAATGGTTCATCATTCATCATGGAGTTAATGTTTCATAATTCATTATGGAGTTAATGGTTCATCATGACGTTAATGGTTAATTATTCATCATGGAGTTAAAAGTTCATCATTTATCATGGAGTTTATGGTTCATCATTCATCATGGAGGTAATGGTTGATCATTCATCATGGTGTTAGTTTTTTATCATTCATTATGGTGTTACTGTTTCATCATACATCATGGAGATAATTTGTCATCATTCATCATGGAGTTAATGTTACATCATTCATCATGGAATTAATGGTGTATCATTCATCATGATGTTAATGGTTCATCATTCATCATGGAGATAATGTTTCATCATTCTTCATGATGTTTATGGTTTATCATTCATCATGGAGTAAATGACTCATCATACATCATGGTGTTAATGTATCATCTTTCATCATGGAGTGTATGGTCCATCATTCATCATGGAGTTAATGTTTCATCATTCATCATGGAGTTAATGTTCCATCATTTATCATGGAGTTAATGTTTCATCATTCATCATGGAGTTAATGGTTCATCATTCATCATGGAGATAATGGCTCATCATTCATCATGAAGTTTTTGACTCATCATTCATCATGAAGTTTATGACTCATCATTCGTTATGGAGTTATTTTTCATCATTAATCATGGAGTTAATGGCTCATCATTCATCATGGAGTTAATGGCTCATCATTCATCATGGAGTTAATGGCTCATCATTCATCATAGAGTTAATGGCTCATCATTCAACATGGAGTTCATGGCTCATCATCTTTCATGGAGTTTATGACTCATCATTCATCATGGAGTTATTTTTCATCATTCATCATGGTGATAATGTTTCACATTCATCATGGTGATAATAGTTCATCATTCATCATGGAGTAAATGGTTCATCATTCATCTTGGAGCTCATGGTTCATCACTCAAAACGGAGTAAATGGTTCATCATTCATCTTGGAGCTCATGGTTCATCACTCATAATGGAGTTAATGTTTCTTCGTTCATCATGGAGCTCATGGTTCATCACTCATAATGGATTTATGTTTCTTCGTTCATCATGGAGCTCATTGTTCAGCATTCATTATGAAGTTAATGTTTCTTCGTTCATCATGGAGATCATTGTTCAGCATTCATAATGGAGTTAATGTTTCTTCGTTCATCATGGAGCTCATTGTTCAGCATTCATAATGGAGACAATGTTTCTTCGTTCATCATGGAGCTCATTGTTTAGTATTCATAATGGAGTTAATGTTTCTTCGTTCATCATGGAGCTCATTGTTCAGCATTCATAATGGAGTTAATGTTTCTTCGTTCATCATGGAGCTCATTGTTCGGCATTCATAATGGAGTTAATGTTTCTTCGTTCATCATGGAGCTCATTGTTCAGCATTCATAATGGAGTTCATGTTTCTTCGTTCATCATGGAGCTCATTGTTCAGCATTCATCATGGAGCTCATTGTTCATCACTCATAATGGAGTTAATGTTTCTTCGTTCATCATGGAGCTCATGGTTCATCACTCACAATGGAGTTAATGTTTCTTCGTTCATCATGGAGCTCATTGTTCAGCATTCATCATGGAGTTAATGTTTCTTCGTTCATCATGGAGCTCATGGTTCATCACTCATAATGGAGTTAATGTTTCTTCGTTCATCATGGAGCTCATTGTTCATACAGGCAAGTCTAACTTGTCTGACACAGGCTCGTCTAACTTGTCTGACACAGGATTGTCCAACTTGTCTGGCACAGGCTAGTCTAACTTGTCTGACACAGGCTAGTCTAACTTGTCTGACACAGGCTTACACATGCTAGTCCAACTTGTCTTGCACAGGCTAGTCTAGCTTGTCTGACAAAGGCTATTCCAACTCGTCTTACACAGGCTGGTATAACTTGTCTGAAACAGGCAAGACGAACTTGTCTGACCCAGGCTCGTCTAACGTTTCTGACACAGGCTAGTCCGACTTGTCTGACAAAGACTAGTCTAACTTGTCTGACAAAGGCTAGTCAAACTTGTCTGACACAGGCTAGTCTAACTTGTCTGAAACAGGCTAGTCTAACTTGTCTGACACAAGCTAATCTAACTTGTCTGACACAGGCTAGGCCAACTGTCGACACAGGCTAGTTTTACTTGTCTGACACAGGCTGACACAGGCTAGTCCTACTTGTCTGGAACAGGATAGTCTAACTTGTCTGAAAAGGCTAGTCCAACTCGTCTGACACATGCTAGTGTAACTTTTCTGATACAGGCAAGACTTACTTGTCTGACACAGGCTCGTCTAACTTTTTAGACACAGGCTAGACTAACTTGTCTGACACATTCTTGTCTTGTCTAACTTATCTGACCAAAGCTAGTCTTACTTGTCTGACACAGGCTTGTCCAACTTGTCTGACACAGGCTAGTCTAACTTGTCTGACAAAGGCTAGTCTAACTTGTTTGACAAAGGCTAGTATAACTTGTCTGACACAGGCCAGTCTAACTTGTCAGACACAGGCTTATCAACTTGTTTGACAAAGGCTAGTCTATATTGCCTGAAACAGGCTAGTTTAACTTGTCTGACACAGGCTTGTCTAGCTTGTCTGACAAAGGCTAGTCCAACTTGTCTAAAACAGGCTAGTCCAACTTGACTGACTCAGGCTAGTCCAACTTGTCTAACACAGGCTAGTCCAACTTGTCTGACAGAAGCTAGTCTAACTTATCTTACACAGGCTCGTCTAACTTGTCTGACACAGGCAAGTCTTAATTGTCTGACACATGCTGACACAGGCTAGTCCAACTTGTCTGGCACAGGCTTGTGTAGCTTGTCTGAAAAGGCTAGTCCAACTCGTCTGACACAGGCTTATATAACTTGTCTGAAACAGGCAAGATTAACCTTTCTGACAGATGTTCGTCTAACTTTTCTGACATAGGCTAGTCCAACTTGTCTGATACAGGCTAGTCTGACTTATCTGACAAAGGCTAGTCTAACTTGTCTGACACAAGCTAGTCTATCTTGTCTGACACAGGCTAGTCTAACTTGTCTGACACAGGCTAGTCTAACTTTCTGACACGAGCTGACACAGGCTAGTCCAACTTGTCTGGCACAGGATAGTCTAGCTTGTCTGACAAAGACTCGTCCATCTCGTCTGACACATGCTAGTGTAACTTGTCTGATACAGGCAAGACTTACTTGTCTGACACATGCTGGTCTAACTTATCTGACCCAGGCTAGTCCTACTTGTCTGACACAGGCTAGTCCAACTTGTCTGACACAGGCTAGTCTAACCTGTCTGACACAGGCTAGTCTAACTTGTCTGACAAAGGCTTTTCTTACTTGTCTGACACAGGCTTGTCTAACTTGTCAGACACAAGCTAGTAAAACTTGTCTGACACAGGCTGACACAGGCTAGTCCAACTTGTCTGAAACACGGTAGTCAAACCTGTCTGGTACAGGCTAGGCCAGCTTGTCTGACACAGGCTCGTCTAACTTGTCTGACACAGGCTAGTCCAACATGTCTGACACACGCTAGTCTATCTTATCTGACACAGGCTAGTCTCACTTGTCTGACACAGGCTAGTCCAACTTGTCTGACACAAGCTTGTCCAACTCGTCTGACACAGGTTAGCGTAATTTGTCTGATACAGGCAAGACTAAGTTGTCTGACACAGGCTCGTTTAACTTGTCTGGCACAGGCTAGTCTAACTATTTTGACACAGGCTAGTATAACTTGTCTGACACTGTCCAACTTGTCTGACAGAGGCTAGTCTAACATGTCTGACACAGGCTAGTCTAACATGTCTGACACAGGCTAATCTAACTTGTCTGATACAGGCTAGTCCAACGAGTCAGCGTGGGGATGATTACATTTGGGGTTTTCCCAGCGTCACAGCCTTTGAAGTGCCATTTGGCAGTTTCGTGTGTGGTTCCTGTCTCGAACCTCTCGATAAATTTGAAATAGGACGGGAACCGAGCTGCCTTTACCTTTATCAATGATAATCAGCCAGGTATGCCGATTGAGAAAATTTTGCTAACTCAAGGTACTTTTACTTTTGAAAAAATTTAGCTAACTCGGTCTTTTAGGTAGGTCGCCACTGTGAAGAATTGTTTCATGGTATGATAACTCAGACGAGCTGCTGAAGCAGCATCGTCAAAAATGTCACAAAGTAAAATATCGTTAATCAGAAATGAATAGATTTAAGAACTCCAAACGTTTTTTGTTTGTAACAAAAACGATTAAGAGTACTGTCGAGATGTTGAATGTTTCTCTTATATATGTAATGCGAATGTTTAAACTTAGCTGAATTCTTTGGTGACTCCATTAACTGGTATAATATGTAAATTTCACTTCTGCGAACCAGACATTACAAAAATACAAAAAGTTATTAAAGATCCTTTGCACTTGGAAAGTTATGTACATTTTAAGCTTTACATATCAGACAAAGAGATTGTATAATCAAATAATGTATTTAATTAAAGTCGCATAGAAGCCGCTCTTTTATTATTAAAACGCTAAGTAGGGGCAAGTATACGCGGGCTTAACTTATCTTAACAAGTAACTGTCTTTGCTGAAGACAAGGGTCACTGGGATGCTTCTAATGTTATGATATAATTAACGAAACATTTTTGCCAATTTCACTACAACTCATATTTATAATGCATGACAATTAACATTTTGTTTTGACAGCAATTCATGCGAAAGACGTCGGACCTCGGACATTTCCGATAAAATATCCTACGGTCCAGTACAATTTCCGAAACTGGTCCTCGTGTCGAACAAAAAATAGATATGTAAAACTTGTATTGGTTTGAAATAAAAGCGGAACCTCATATCTGTTTAAAATATTGACTGTATCGGTTTATTTTTCTTCTATAGATGGTTTCATCATAAAATAGAACGGTTCATTTAGAACCAGTCGAGCCAAAGTGCTGTATGTGATGTTGACGGTACAAGCTCTAAGTGCTTTTCTCAGAACCCGTCAAATCCTGAATTGAGTTAAGTGACGCCAGTGAAACACAATGGTTGAAATCAAGTGTACTGGTTTCAATCCGTGTTATGATTGTAAATTAAAGCGGGGAACGATACGAACTTCCCCTTGTTATTGACCTCAGCATAATATGATGCGAAAGTAAGCACTTCAAAAGGCTGTAAAGTTTCACCGAGTACTATTGGTTGTAATTATTCTGCTTACAAATACTTGTTATTTATGAAACAAAACGCACAGCTTTCTTCACTTGTAAATGAAAGTTTTACCATATGTTATAAAAGAACACGTCTTAATTTAGTTAGCATTTTACATTATTTTAAATTGTAAGAAAATTGTGAACGTTAATATAATATAAATGCACTGAATTAACAGTATTTTCTTTGGTTTGCGTAAAAGATAAACGAGGTTCGATACAATTTGGTGACTTTGGTCACGAGACTTTGTTTAGGGACCCCGTTTTTAAAAGCATATTTGAATTGTAATAACAATACTGAACTGCGATTACACTAACAGTATCTATTCACCACAAATAATGTGAAGCTATTTAGGGGCAGCCAATTAGTCGGCGATCCCGATCAATGCCACACCGAAACGTCCAGCGACGATAATTGAAGAGTCAACACGAAATAATGCAACACTAAGAACACACATATGGACTTTTAGAATGTGTCTTACGTTCAAATTTTGTGATAAGCCTGTCTAATATAGTGTTGTCTTTTAACATGCAGCTGAAGAACGACTCATAATATGATTTGGTTAAGTAATCGTTATAACGTGCTAGCAAATGAGTCAGCCATATGGTAATGTTTCAATATTAAATTTTGTCGAATACACTTGTCATTATGAATCATACTTGCATCACATATAAAATGAGTTCGNGTCTGACACTGGCTAGTCCAACTTGTTTGACACAGGCTTGTCCAACTTGTCTGACACAGGATTGTCTTACTTGTTTGACACAGGCTAGTCCAACTTGTCTGACACAGGCTAGTCCAATTGGTCTGGCACAGGCTCGTCAAAATTGTCTGACACAGGCTAGTCAAGTTGTCTGACACAGACTAGTCCAACTGTTCTGACAAAGGCTAGTCTAACTTGTCTGACACATGCTAGTCTAACTAGTCTGACAAAGGCTAGTCTTATTTGTCTGACACAGGCTAGCCCAATTTGTCTGACAAAGGCTAGTCCAATTTGTTTGACACATGCTAATCCAACTTGTCTGACACATGCTAGTCGAACTTGTCTGACATAGGCTAGTCCAACTTGTCTGACACAGGCTAGTCGAACTTGTCTCACACAGGCTAGTCCAAATTGTCTGACACAGGCTAATCCAACTTGTCTGACACAGTCTAGTCCAACTTGTCTCACACAGGCTAGTCAAACTTGTCTGACACATGCTAGTTTAACTTGTCTGACACAGGCTAGTCTAACTTGTCTGACACAGGCTAGTCCAACGTGTCAGCTTGGGGATAACTACATTCGGGGTTTTCCCAGCGTCACAGCGTTTTAAATGCCACCTGGCAGTTTCTTGTATGGTTCCTGTCCCAAACCTCTCGTGAAATTTGAATGAGGACGGGAACCAATCTGCCTTTACCTTTATCAATGATAATCAGCGGTGTATGCCGAATATTAAAATTTAACTAACTCAAGGTACTTTCACTTTTGAGAAATTTAGCTAACTCAATCGGACTGGCTCGGTCTTTTAGGTAGGTCGCCATTGTGAAAAATGTTTTCATGGTATGATAACTTAGACGAGCTGCTGAAGCAGCATCGTCAAAAATGTCACAACGTAAAATATCGTTAACCAGAAATGAATAGATTAAAAGAACCTAAACGTATTTTGTTTGTAACAAACACGATTTAGAGATCTGTCGAGCTAGAAGATGATTGTTTCTCTTATATATGTAATGCGAATGTTTAAATTTAGCTGAATTCTTTGTTAACACCATTAACTGGTAAAATATGTAAATTTAACTTCTGCGAACCAGAAATTACAAAAAATATTATTAAATATCCTATGCACGTGGAAAGTTATTTACATTTTAAGCTTTACATATCAGTCAAAGAGGTTTTATTATCAAATAATGTATTAAATTAAAGTCGCATATAAGCCGCTCATTTATTATTAAAACGCAAAGTATGGGCAATTATACGCGAGCTTCACTTATCTTAACAAGTAACTGTCTTTGCCGAAGACAAGGGTCACTGGGTTGCTGCTAATTTATGATAAAATAACGAAACATATTTGCCAATTTCACTACAACTCATATTTATAATTGGGTCGGGTTGCTTATGCATGACAATCACATTTTCGTTTTTGACAGCAACCCATGCGAAGACGTCGGACCTCGGACATTTCCGATAAAATATCCAACGGTCCGGTAACATTTCCGAAACTGGTCCTCGTGTCCAACAAAAAAATAGATATGTAAAACTTCTATTAGTTTGAAATAAAAGCGGACTTCATATCTGTTTAAAATATTGACTGGTTTTGGTTTATTTTTCTTCTATAGATGTTTTCATGATAAAAAGAACGGTTCATTACCAACCAGTCGAGCAAATTGCTATATGTGCTGTTGACGGTACAAGCTCTAAGCGCTTTTCTCAGAACCAGTCAAATCCTAAATTGAGTTAAGCGACGCCAGCGAAACACAATGGTTGAAATCAAGTGTACTGGTTTCAATCCGTGGTATGTTTGTAAATTAAATCGGAGAACGATACGAAGTTNGATTGTAAATTAAAGCGGGGAACGATACGAACTTCCCCTTGTTATTGACCTCAGCAACATATGATGCGAAAGTAAGCACTTTAAGAGGCTGTAAAGTTTCACCGAGTACTATTGGTTGTAATAATTTTGCTTACAAATACTTGTTATTTATGAAACAAAACGCACAGCTTTCTTCACTTTTAAATGAAAGTTTTACTATATGTTATAAAAGAACACGTCTAAATTTAGTTAACATTTTACATTATTTTAAATTGTAAGAAAATTGTGAACGTTAATATAATATAAATGCACTGAATTAACTGTATTTTCTTTGGTCTGCGTAAAAGATGAGCGAGGTTCGATACAATTTGGTGACTTTGGTCACGAGACTTTGTTTAGGGACCCCGTTTTTAAAAGCATATTTGAATTGTATTAACAATACTGAACTGTGAATAAACTAACAGTAACTATTCACCACAAGTAATGTAAACCCATTTAGGGGCAGCCAATTAGTCGGCGAACCCAACTAATGCAACACCGAAACGTCCAGCGACGATAATTGAAGAGTCAAACACGAAATAATGCAACACTAAGATTTACACACATATGGACTTTTAGAATGTGTCTTACGTTCAAATGTTGTGATAAGCCTGTCTAATATAGTGTTGTTTTTTAACAAGCAGCTAAAGAACGACTCAATAATGTTTTAGGTATCGAAACACCAAAGCATAATATTTGCTGCGTTTAAAGCTGCGCTTTCCCAATTTGTTTCACTTGACTGCGCTCTGGAAAATGCGTTGTATACCCAAGCCGAAGGTGTCGCTTCTCATCTAGTTACAGTAACGCAGTGATGTCACGGCATGCATACAATAAACATAGAGGTGAATTTAATCTAAGCGTCGTGGAATACCTTAACGAAGAGTCTCTCATGAACACATCAACATGTCGGAATTTATTTCATTTGAAAGAAGGTACACGATTTGATCGTAAAAGGAAATAAACACAGTAAGATTTGATTGTAAGGCAGCTATTTGCATTTAAGCGCATCAAGCTAGAAGTGATCGTTATAGACGAAACAAAAACTGTTAACGGATATATAACGGTTTCATTTAATATCTAAATAGCATAGAATAGCTGTGGCAAAGTACGGGAGAAAACAGCCAACACAATACAGTAATGAGAGAATTAAGCTGTCATGGAGATAAATGAACTTGAGTAAGTGCTATATTTATGTTAAACAGGAAACCTAAAGTGTTTTTCCATTATCTATTTTAAGACCAATGGAAATCCGACTGCAAATAGATGCTGGGATCCTTAAAAAGTTTGCATACATGCATAGCTTCTGCTTTTCAGTAGGTAAGTAACTTAAAAACTCGCAATTAAAATTATTAACCCATTCATGAAAATTGTATTGNTGGTAGGTTTCGTTTTAAATATTGTATGCCGTGTGGATATAGCAATATAATCGCATGCGGTGTGAGCATAATAGCATGTTGCGTGAATGTTATGTAAACTTACTTATATGTATCAAGTCCGGTCATAATAATATAAAGCTTGGTTTAATATTAGTATTTTATTTCAATATACCGTGTTGGGCTTAAAAGACTCGACAGAGTATTCCGAAAGTCCGTTCAAGCCTATAGTCGGTTGAGGTTTATTTAATAGAACAGCATGATTGTTTGGTTTCATGTGTGTGTGCGAACGTGCGTGAGTGAGTGAGTGCGTGCGTGCGTTTGTTTATGTTGTGTGTACGTGCGTGCGTGCGTGAGTGCGTGCGTGCGTGAGTGAGTGAATGGGTGAGTGAGTGAGTGTAACATAATTTAGAACGCAAGTGCTCAGGAACATGGATAGAAAACGCGTTTGCTTTAAAATTATCCTACTGAATTAGTCCAGACGTTTTGGACTGGTACCATTATAAATATTGTTATTGATTGATATTTAGTTGAGAAACTTTGAAAAATTACAGGCCGTGGCACTTTTTTATTTGACAGTTCACATATGACTTTGTCATCAACTGTAACTTCAATAATGTTTCTTAATCAACTATCATTTTAAAAATAAAAATTGATGAATTAATATTAAACTGTTCCGGCGATGTTCTGTATAATTTCTAAACTGATCTTTTTCTTTATTAAATTTTCCACATTAAGTGTAAATTTTAGATTAAACTGTTAAACAGGAAACACATATATTGATTTTGCCTTCACTTATTACGGATAAATAATATAGGCAAGACAATTAACATGTTGAAAATACATCTGCGATAGAGGCGCAAACGCATTCTCTTCAAGTGGGACACTGTGGTTTAAGAGCGTTTACTGGTATGCCTGTTATACCACGTGCCGGTACATATGTAGATAAGATTATCACGATAAGATGCATCATCTTTCTTAATTGACTGAAATATCGTTTGAAGCGAGAATCGACGGGTACTCGCGATGACACGAATCTTTGTTTATTGATCTTTGGTGTGCAGCATGGAAAATATCACGTATAATCCTAGTTGTAACTTGTTAAAAACACTCATCGTTTCGTTTTCGAATCTTCTGTGTTTATACAAAAATGTCGTCGTTGAGTTTACAAATCATGTGTTTTTTTGGGTTTGCAATACTATGCTGTATGCAGCATAATATTAAAAAAATAATAATGTTATTTTGAACTGTTTTTTTTTCAACTGTTTATGACTCTTTCAATTATTTTGAAATAGAGATATTCAACGTACGTAATGTTTTATGCTATTTAGTTTGTAACGAGTTCACATAAAGTTTGACTTTTTTACTCATCCTAATTTGCTAGTCGACGACGTTATAATACCGTAATTATTCTAAGTTTGTAGACACTCTAAATGTTCGGACACACTCGTGTTTAGCCGAAATAAATAATTAGTACGACTTTATTTGTCGGGCACCCATGTTTTCCACTATTGTTAATGACTCTTGATGTTTGTACAATTACATTTCATCGGATTTTTCATTGTGCGTTAATATGGTGACACATAAAACATGTGTTTTCGCAATCGATTTAAGTTAANCATGGAGTTAATGTTTCATAATTCATTATGGAGTTAATGGTTCATCATAAAGTTAATGGTTAATCATTCATGATGGAGTAAAAAGTTCATCATTTATCATGGAGTTTATGGTTCATCATTCATCATGGATTTAATGGTTCATCATTCATCATGGTGTTAGTTTTTTATCATTCATTATGGTGTTACTTTTTCATCATTCATCATGGAGATAATTTTCCATCATTCATCATGGAGTTTATGTTACATCATTCATCATGGAGTTAATAATGTATCATTCATCATGGAGTTAATGGTTCATCATTCATCATGATGATAACGGTTCATTATTCATCTTGAAGTTAATGGTTCATCATTCATCATGGAGTTAATGTTTCATAATTCATCATGGTGTTAATGTTAAATCATTCATCATGGATTACATGGTTCATCATTCATCAAGGTGTTAATGGTTAATCATTACTCATGGAGTTCATGGCTCATCATTAATCATGGAGGTCATGGTTCATCATTTTTCATGGAGTTCATGGTTCATCATTGATTATGGAGTTGATAGTTCATCATTTATCATGGAGTTCATGGTTCATCATTCATCATGATATTAATGGTTCATCATTCATCATGGAGTTAATGGTCCACCATTCATCATGGTGTTAATGGTTCATCATCGACCATGTTGTTAATGGTTCATCATTCATCATGGAGTTAATGGTTCATCATTCATGGTTCATCATGGTGATAATGGTTCATCATCATTCATCATGGAGTTCATGGTTCATCATTCAGCACGGAGTTCATGGTTCATCATTCATCATGGAGTTAATGGTTCATCATTCATCATAGTGTTAATGGTTCATCATTCATCATGAAGTTAATGGTCCATCATTCATCATGGTGTTAATGGTTCATCATTCATCGTGGTGTTAATGGTTCATCATTCATCATGAAGTTAATGGTCCATCATCCATCATGGAGTTAATGGTTTATCATTCATCATGGAGCTCATGGTTAATTGTTTATCATGGAGTTGATGGTTCATCATTCATCATGGAGGTAATGGTTCTTTATTCATCTTGGAGTTCATGGTTCTTCATTCATCATGGCGTTAATGGTTCATAATTCATAATGGAGTTTATGGTTCATCATTCATTATGGATTTAATGCCTCATCATTCACTATGGTGTTAATGGTTCATCATTCATCATTGAGTAAATGGTTAATCATTCAACATGGTATTTATGGTTCATCATTCATCATGGAGTTAATGGTTCATCACTCATCATGGAGTTCATGGCTCATCATTCATCACGGAGTTCATGGTTCATCATTCATCATGCAGTTCATTGCTCATCATTCATCATGGTGTTAATGGTTCATCATTCATAATGGTGTTAATGGTTCATCATTCATCATGGAGTCCATGGTTCATCATTCATCATGGAGTTCATGTTTCATCATTCATCATTGAGTTCATGGTTCATCATTCATCATGGAGTTAATGGCTCATTATTCATCATGGAGTTAATGGTTCATCATTCATCATGGAGTTCATGGTTCATCACTCATCATGGAGTTAACGGCTCATTATTCATCATGGAGTTAGTGGTTCATCATTCATCATGGAGTTAATGGTTCATCATTTATCATGGAGTTAATGGTTTATCATTAATCATGGAGTTAATGGTTCATCATTCATCATGGAGTTCATGGCTCATCATTCATCATGGAGGTAATGGTTTATCATAACCATGGAGTTAATGGTTCAGCATTCATCCTGGTGTTAATGGCTTATCATTCATCATTGAGTTAATGGTTCATCATTCATCATGGAGTTAATGGTTCATCACTCATCATGGAGTTCATGGCTCATCATTCATCATGGAGTTCATTGCTCATCATTCATCATGGTGTTAATGGTTCATCATTCATCATGGTGTTAATGGTTCATCATTCATCATCGAGTCCATGGTTCATCACTCATCATGGAGTTCATGGCTCATCATTCATTATGGAGTTCATGTTTCATCATTCATCATTGAGTTCATGGTTCATCATTCATCATGGAGTTAATGGCTCATTATTCATCATGGAGTTAATGGTTCATCATTCATCATGGAGTTAATGGTTCATCATTCATCATGGAGTTAATGGTTCATCATTCATCATGGCGTTAAGGGTTCATCATTCATTATGTAGTTAATGGTTCATCATTCATCATGGAATTCATGGCTCATCATTCATCATGGCGTTAAGGGTTCATCATTCATTATGGAGTTAATGGTTCATCATTCATCATGGAGTTAATGGTTCATCATTCCTCATGGCGTTAAGGGTTCATCATTCATCATGGAGTTAATGGTTCATCATTCATCATGGAGTTCATGTCTCATCATTCATCATGGAGGTAACGGTTTATCATTCACCATGGAGTTAATGGTTCAGCATTCATTATGGAGTTAATGGCTTATCATTCATCATTGAGTTAATGGTTCATCATTCATCATGGTTCATCATTCATCATTGAGTTCATGGTTCATCATTCATCATTGAGTTAATGTTTCGTCATTCATCATGGTTCATCATTCATCATGGAGTTCATGGTTCATCATTTATAATAGAGTAAATGGTTTATCACTCCACATGAATGTCATGGTTCATCATTCATTATTGAGCTAAAATTTATCATCCATCATAGAGTTAATCCTTCATCATAAATTTAATAGTTTATTATGGAGTTTTCGTTAATGATTCATTCATCACACAGTTAATGGTTTATCATTCATCATGGAGTTAATCTTGCATCATTCCTTATAGATTTAATTGTTCATCAATCATCATAGATATTATCGTTCATAATTCACGACAAATTTATTGGTTCATCATTTATAAAAGAATTTATATTCACTTTACATCCTAGTGTTTATCGTTGAGCATTCATCATTCATCATAGAGTTTATGGTACATCTTTCACCATAGAGTTAATCGTTCATGGTTGATCATAGAGTTTATTGTTCAATGATTTGATCATCATATAGTTAAGTGTGGATCGTTGATCATGGAGTTTATTGTTCATTATTCATCATTGAGGTAATTGTTCATAATTTATCACGTAGTAAATTAGTCATCATTCAGCAGTGACGTAATAACTTTACAATGTTGACAAGATGTCAAATCGCTAATAAGAGATGCATTGTACATAAAACGGAATAAACGTTAATGGAGAAAGTCAACATTGTGCATCACAAACTGTATGGTAATGTTATCATAATATTGTAACAGCGATTCCGTTGGTGGTGTTGCTAGGTCATCATGAATGAAACACATTTATTCATATCACACATACACAAAATCAAACATTCAGTTTCAATTAACACTACAACATTCAAAATTAGCCAAATGCAAAGTAGCGCTACTCGCTTTCAAATGAATGATATACTTTACTCAAATGTATTCAAAATATTTGTTAAAATGATATTAATAAAAAGAAGTCCTTATATTGTATTGAAATATAAGTACCTTTGAAAATTAAGGGTTAACAAAGTTAAATCATTTTTTTAAAGTGAAATTAATTTAATAACAGAAAGAAATATGGTTTCTTACCTGCAACGCCAAATGAAACACATTTATAAATTCAAATTTGTAATGCAGTGAAGATGGATGTTCTTCATCACCTTATATACTAGTTTGGTGTTTAAAAGAATTTTTTGGCGTTACCAGCTGATCATAGAAAACCAATACAGAAAACATTTGTCGTCCATTCAAACCAATAATAAATAACAGTATTTTTTAATGAATCTTGACTAGGAAGTTATAAATGTTGCATCATTAAGATGTTTGTTGATTGGCAAGGAATTTACCAATACCATATTTACAATAAATAAAAGAAAACGTTGCTAAAAACAAGCCTTACTATTATAAAAGTTGTATACAGGCAAATGCCATGTAGCAATTGTATCCTGTCATGTAAATACTTGTTCTGGATGAAAACATGTGGTTTAAGAGAAATTACAGAAAACAATTAAGGGAAAGGGAAAAAAGTGAAAATATTTAACACAAGCGTATCGATGTAATAGATAAAATCCAAATGTTGTGGATGACGTATCAATACCGTCATTATTTTTTACACTTAGTGTTAGGGTACTCTCATTTTAGCAAAATAAATTATTTTGTGCGACTCTAATTTCCCGACATCCATGTTTTCCCGTATACCATTTCGTTCTTTAGTGCAATATGCCCTATTCATAGCATAAGTGAGACAAATAGGCTGCAATTGTACAGCGCCATATTTGAAGATGTTCAATACAAAGATACAATAGCAAACAAAGTTTATTTCAGTTCAATAATATAAGGTTCGCACTTAATGTTAACCATCAGGCAAGTGTCTGTATCCTACAGAATAAACGAACGCCCATAATGTCATAATGTGTATATGTTGTTTCGTTTTGTGCCGTACTGTACCGTTTTGGCAATTGGCTCCTTGCCATAAATAAAGGGCCACAAAGGTGTGTATGATAGAATTGCAATACTGCTGCAGCTTCTGGAGTTTCACTTCTTTATATTATATTTTGGGTCATTTAATTTTGGACACACGTTTGTGAATCAAAATGTTTGATCACGAAAAAAGTATGTTTAAGTGTCCGAAAACTTGGAGTACTATCATATGTCACTCAACAAGCTTACCACGGCGGTAAATGTGTTGTTGTTGTTTCAGCAGGATGGAAGCCAGCACCAGCTTGTTCACCGACAAGTTAATCAATAACTGGCTAAAGGCGTGCTTAGCACTCAATATAACGAAGGATGGGCTAGCTAACTTTATGGACATAGAATTACAGAAGTTTCACACAATCGTTGGTAGTAGTTGTGGTAACTGCTCCATTGAAAAACTCATTCCATGTCCAACGCTCCCATTTTGTAACAAGAGTAAACATAAATGTCGTTTCCACGCATCACAGAAACCACAGCAGTGCTCAATATGTGATCAAGTGAAACAGAACATCACATTACATCACAGATACAGTAAGCCGTCCTGGCGGAACACTGATGCGGAAAAGTGGGCTAACGACCATTGGGAAATAGGAAAATGCTTTCTTCCTCCGGACGGATATAGCAGTGTCCCCACGGTCCAGGAATCAGACTTCAATGGAATGATAAGCATCATGTTGAATTGCACATATTTCCAGAGCTGTCTCTCCTCCTCATGTTTATCGCCTCCACCGCCTGATAAGCAATCTCCTCTAGAAATGGTATTGGTTTAAAGCACGAGCTTCATGCCTGTACTGTAGTGTCTCTATTTATTTGAAAATTATTCAAATGTATTTAGGATGATGACTTAAGAGTCATTTAAAATAGCTTTGGCGCAATTCACGTTATGTATTTGATTAGTTTACATCAAAAAGCATTTCTAAACACTGAAATAAGTTGCATTTCCAGTTTACATTTATATATTAAAAAATCCTTTGATCACATTCCATAATATCTTGTTATAAAGGTCCGTCAGATAGGCCGAGATGTACGTCATACTTCCGACTGCAAGGTTACAGATGCTGATCTGCAGGCATATTTCCAGACACTGTCCACGCTACTGGCTGATCCAAAATGCTTACAACATGACCTCTCAGCAAAGACAGCGTACACGAGACTTGGTCATGTAAGTCCTTGAATTAAAGGAACCAGTTTACTCTTTTGAAAGTTCCAAACAGTTTGTGATATTTTCAAAAAATAAAGACGTTTTTATAACACTCATTATGAAGCAATATTAAACGAATTGTGTTTGGCTGCGACCTTTTTTAACATAAATGTAATCCGTTGTCTGTGTTTCAAATCTAGAATTTTTAAAGTCTAAAATGTGTGTACTCTACTCCTCTTTAACTAGTTGGTGAATTCCGCTCAATCTTTCAGAGCTTAATGACCTTGGTGTGTGGAAGGTCGATAATGGACCTATTGCATTTGCAACAGTTTTTGTTATTATGAATACATTGATAAAGATGTTGACGCAAGTTGCATAGTGTTTAAATGATGATTAACAGTTACAACAAAATGGATCGTGTTTCCTGTCAAACAATGTCTTGGATGAGAAAGATGTATACGGGAAAACAGTAACAGTAAAATAATATGACGTTGGATGAAATGTGAGAATTATTCAAATGAACGTGATTTTGTTTATGTTTATATTTAATCTTATATTCATATTGGATTGGTTTAAACTAATATTTTGGAAATGACTTCATTATTTACAAAATGCAAAAACATATTATAATACATTAAAAGAAGATGTTCACCTTATGTGAAACCAAATGAAAGTGAAAATATTAAAGTGAAAATAATGAATAATGGTCACACGTTATCATTTTATTGTAGCTATTGTGAAATGATACCGTTTGACTAATGTCACTCTGGCCTGGAACCAATTTTGTTTAGCTCACCTGACCATGGTAAGCTGTTGTGATGGCCTTTGGTCCGTCGTCCGTAGTCAACATTTACCTAGAGAGCACTCTAGATACCTGATGTATAGCTCAATCTTTATGAAACAAGCTAAACACATTCTACTAATGATACCTTGGCCGACTACGAAACTGGGCCACGTGGTGGCACTATATCAAATTAAGGAAAAAGTGTTTGAGCATTAGAGGTTACATGTTTTGCCCATTCTTCATTGAACTTGGCCAGAACCTTTGAGTTATGATATCTTGGCCAAGTTCGTATAAGGTTCTAGCCCGTCGGAAAACATGACCGCCAGGGGTACGGGTAGTTTTCCTTATAAGGTTTAGGCTAAATTAAAAAAATGAACACTCTAGATGTAACGGCTATTGTCCAATATTCACGAAACTTGCCCAGAACATGTTTCCTCATTACTTTTCAACTGAGTTGGAAATCGCGTTGCATGTTGTAAAAATGTAGTCAAATTCAAGAGAAAGCTTTTTGAACATTTTAGAGGCCATGTGTGTTGCCAAATCTTCATAAATCTTGATCAGAACATTGTTCTTTATAATATCTAAGTTGAGATGGATTTGGGGTCACTATGAGTAAAATCAAGTCACTTTATCAAATTAAAATAAAACCTGTTAGAATACTGTAGAGGTCACATGTATTGCCACATCTACATGATACTTTGTCAGACTGTTGTTTTCTAAATTATATTATGTACGAGTTCGAAACTAGGTAAAGTTTGGTAAAAACAAACTAGTTTAATTGAAAGAACAAGTTTGTTTATTTCTCTAGACCATATTTATTGTCCAAAATACACTAATTTTTCAGAACATTTATCCCAATGGTATTTCGGCTGGTATCAAAACGGGGTCAAGTGGAATAAAAAAGGAGATTACTAACTCAAATTAAATAAAAAGCTTGTGAACACTCTAGAAACCACAGTTATGCCCAATCTTCGTACATCTTACTCAAAACATGTTTTCCAGTTATATCTCAACCCGAGTTTAAGAAGAGTCACCTAGCGTTGTAATCTAGGTCACAATATTAACTTACATAAAAGGCTTGTGCACACTACATGTATATGCCAAATGTATTAACAGGTATTCATGAATCATGTCCATAACATTTGTAACAATGATGTATAAATAATGTAATAAACTGGGTCAGGTGGAGTACATACATAGGTCAATAGGTCAACTAAGCATGAGGTGTGGCAGTTTGTCTTGTTTGTCTATAGTAAAACCATTTGAATACTCTAAATAACATATGTAACCCATTCATCATGAAACGTGCTACACATATTAAAACAAATGGTGTTATTAAAATTGGACTGAGTTAAACATTATTTTGGTTTTTATAACAAAAAGTGAATAACCGCATTCTAATTGTAAATTTCGACCTGTTTAATAACAGAAAACATGTAATAAAATTCAATAAAATGTTATTCTTAAGGGACAAAACACAGACCATTAATCCCTATTTTATAGTAACATCACGTAGCGTTATGTCTGTAATATCATAAAATGTAATATTTATGACGACAAATTACATGAAATCTTCTGACGCTAATACAAATTATCTAACGCATTTGATAAATTTATCGTGCAAGAGCATAAAATAAATATCACATATGTTTATTTCAAATTAAGATCTCATTATAATTTCATAAAGGTCATGTGCAACAAATCCGCCACTGATAAAAAATGTTATATATGACCACTATGAAATGATAATACAATCGTAAACTGAAATAAACATATATTCATATTTAAGTTTACTATACAATATGATTGCATGCATTTAATGCTTGAAAACAACATAACAACAATTTTGACTTCCATTTAGTTGCAAAATGATCGAATGTCACTGGAAGAACTCGGTGAGATGTTGAAAAACGCCTATCAAACACTTGAACATGCTAAAGAGGCAGGCGAACGTTTTTCTAAGGAGGCAAAAAAGACCCTACGTGCTGGGAAACAACGACTTAAAAGCATGACAAAAATCGGAGAACAGCGCCTTAAAAGCACGACAAAAATTGGGGAACAACGCCTTGAAAGCAAGATACAGGATGGGACACAACGCATCGAATCCAATGTAAATGATGGAATTGTGCGCATTCAACAATCAGCGCGTGAAACTTCACCAGAAGACTATGCACGAGGCGTAGCAGGTTTGTTAAAGGGTTTGTTTTTTTTCTAACAAATTTATCTCGAAACCCTATATACATGTACGTTTTATCATTTACAAAATGAAACTAATCCTAGTTGGACTTAAAGTTTGAAAAAAAAATCATGTATACATGCGCGTGTTTCTTTAAAGAATATAAGTTTTTGGAGCTACAATTCCAACCTGTCCATCAGTGTTGTGTTCTGGTTTTGGTATTTTGTTTGTTAACATAAATATGTTACTACTGACGGTGTTCACTTGACACTGACGTCAGGTCTTTTAAAAAAAAGGCCCTTTACTCTTTTTTGCAATCGAGCAGTATTATAACCATATAACATAAGATAAAGTTGCTTGTGCAAAACCCGTATACTGCTGTTAATACGTGAACTGATATTAAAAAGTTGTATATGTCATTATGTAAGTTCGCTTACACAACATGTACATTGTTTCATGAAGTCAGCAGAATAATACTGGCGAATATTTACTGGAATATTCTTTGATACGTACAAGCTGTACTTTGAGCACTAGAGGTTACATGTATTGCCCATTCTTCATTGAACTTGGCCAGAACCTTTGAGTTATGATATCTTGGCCAAGTTCTCGTGCAACAACTTCAAATCTACTAATACGTCATGTATTTATTGGAAACTTCGCACACTTAAGTCTTAATCTAATGATCCTACCATTTAAGTAGAAATATGCCCAATACTGGTACCGGAAAAAGTCAAGTTAAAGTTACAGAATAAAAAGAAGGCTTTGATCTTTGTACAATAAGTGTATATCCATAAAACTACTTCACGTATTCATTAGAAATTAAAAATATCATGTTAAAAAGAGCAATGCCCATATCTCAGAGTTTGAATTCCAATTATTATACTTTGAATGTCCAGAGTAGTATTTCTGTGCAGGAAACCATTAAGAAAATAACCATGCGTAGCGATTTTAATCTTTACACACGATGTGAGTGCATTTATTTGAGGTCCCTATCATAAATCTGACCAGAAAAGAAGCACCATTATGTTCTCAAAAAACTTAGTTTAGTTTGCAACAATTTCTTTCTCTTTACATGTATTTGTAACTATATACAAAGACTCATTGCGTCGTTTGGAGTCTTTGTTTTAGGCCTTTACAAAGGCCCATAACTTTGCATTTAATCAGACTGAGTGTTATTTTTCTTTTTGTACGCGTGTATGTAAGGTTACGGTTTCCGTACCTGTAATAAACCACCACTGTGCTATAATTTCAGATCTTCGACAACGTTTGATGCAGCATTACAATGACACGACTTGCAATGTGCCTTTGTCAACATTCGATCAAAGTCTTGATAAGCGAATAACAGACGTATATGCAACGCCAAAAATACACCGAATCAAAATAGAAAAAGATGGGAAACGCTTAAAAAACAACAAACAGGTACTGACCTACGCAGAACTATTTTACACCAACGATAAATCAAATCAACGTATATACATACAGGGCGAACCAGGTAGAGGAAAATCTACGTTTGCAGTTAAGTTAGTTCATGATTGGTGCAACGAGCAGCCTTCATTGACTGCTTCCGTAGAAAATACAGCGTTTGAAGATAAGTTAACCATTCAGAAATTCAAGTTGTTATTTTGCATCTCGTTGAGAAATTCAAGGGTTCAGACAAATGTAACGCAGATGATAAAGCAGCAGCTTATTGATAAAATGTTTTCAGAAGACGAAAGTGCCGATGTATACAAACTGTTCGTACAAATAATGAAAACTGAAGTTTGTCTCGTAGTACAAGAAGGCCTAGATGAATGGACGTCTCCTAGTGATAGTAACCTAGCTGAACCTTCCATGGCTGGATTTCCGAAGGACACATGCACGGTACTTACAACATCTCGACCATGGAAGCTAGCTGATGAACGTATCAAGAACTCGCAAATCGATAGTCTGTTTGAGATCGAAGGAGTAAGCAGTCCATATGCATTTAGTAAAAATATACTTAGATGCATACTTGATCAGAAAAATGATCTAAAAGACATTGTAGATCAATTTGAGTTATTCGTTAAACGTCGTAAGCTCGAATCTTTATCATCTTCACCAATGTTGTACGCAGTGGTCATCTGTACCTGGGCAGACACGATTGAGGATAAGGAACATTTAAACGGATCTTCGCTCTGTGCGCTTTACACTACTCTCCTTGAAAGTCTTTGTAAAAAGGCTAACAGTTTGACTGGTTACTTTAATGATTCAAACCCGCCACTAATACACTGTTTTTCTAACACCAGTTACCTTCGGCCAAATATTGAACACTTAGACAAGTTAGCAGAAGCAGCCTGTAAATTGCTCTTGTCTTCTGAACAAGAATCATCTATTGTTTTTGATGACAAAACATTGTCAAACTATTTTTCTAATGAAGAGTTTACAGTTCGCAAGATGTTTGCTCTCAAGGCAGGAATATTATCAAACAGGAAAGATAAAAGTCGGACAGGAAGCGCAAACTCGTTCATACACAAAACTGTGCAGGAATTCCTCGCAGCATTTCATATCGCCTGCAATCCGCACGTCATTAATGACGTCATTTCCAGATATCTTCAATGCAACAATAATGCATATCTCGAAATATCGCAAGTTTTCATATTTTTGTGTGGAATGAACATCTCCGCTGCGAATACACTGTCGGCTTTGATGAATCAATGTGCCGTTGATCATTTTGATCGTTCATCTAATCGTGCGTTTCAAGACATTACTGATTGTCGTCCTTCACAATTTTTTCGCATTGCTTCTCAAGGAAGCGAGTATCAGAGCGTCATTGAGTCTGGAATTAGAGAGGCAGTAGCCAACCAGCAGAATGGCATTCGTCTGAAACTCAGTCACTTTTACATTAATAAAATCAACATTACAGATATATATTTGATATGGTCTACAAACACGTCCAATGTCCAGTCATTGGTGGTAAATACCAATGATTCACTTGCACGTGATGAGCCTCCATCTCATTATGAGTTTAATCTGTCATTGTGCCACAGGTTGAAACGGTTGGAACTATCGGGACGCGACATATGGCTAAGAGGTAAAGGAGTAAAATATGCATTAAGGCCGGTTTATAATAAACAATATCGTTATATATTTTTAAACAATGGCCACTGGCATGACTTCAAGCCGGAACATTGTCTATAGGGGACTGATTCATTTAAAATATTAAAAACATGTACTTTTCGTTTATTGAATTGGCAGTAAATTACAAGACCCCAGTTTAAAACGCTCTATCAACATGCCCATTTCGGTTCGAGAGTTGTTATTAGAACAAATTGGTTAAAGGCGCCTAGTAGATAAATGTCTGTCTTATAATTTGCGTTGGAGAACCATTTCACTGAAAATGCATTTTTCATTGATGTATGCTATACAATTTGAAAGAAATCATTATTATAAGTGCCTGTCAAAAAGATAGAATACGCTTATTGAGATTTTGAAATATCTAAATACACAATCATTTAAAAATCAATTATAAACACGTGTGTTTACAGCTTAATTTTTGTGAATCTTCCTTTTCAATTTCGCTTTCCGTGGTCATACATGAATCAACATTCCTGCGAAAACAGACGCTGACGCTGGGAACAAAATATCGTATTTTAATCTCAATCAAAGTCGGCCTATCGTAATTCTTTTGGGTTAAGAACGGTGCATATATATCAGTGATTTTGTTATATTGTTCGTCAATTTGCAAGGTCGTGATCGTTTTAGCAAATTGTAAAACCATTGTACTAATAGTAGGTAACATTTGTATTTCGTTTTCACAATACTTTTGACAAATCTCATTTACATGTCAGTGATTTTGTTATATTGTACGTCAGTTTGCAAGCCATGATAATTTAAACAAATTAAGCAACCATTTTTACTAATAGACGTTAACATTTGTATTTCGTTTTCATAATACCTTTGCACATCACATAAAATAATTAAGCGAATTAACACTAAATCCAAATGCCAACGGCTAACTTTTAAGGCATTTTCCTGCCTGTTCTTAACATCACATTGTGCAAGCCTAGTTTCAATTTGAGGATGCATATGTCTTTCTTCGAAATTAAATAAAGCAAAATATGTCATGCAATTTTTAAAGATCCAATTCGACCAAAATGAAAGCACCCTCGGGAAACAGGGTTTCGGAAGTGAGTACTTAAATAAAGGCAACCCAAACATTCATCTTTAAGGTAGTCGCCTATTAAATGCATAAGATGATACATAATACATATGGTAGAGGAAATAACACACAAGGCATGGGATGCGATTGCTAAATGACTTTTAAACTATACGAGAAAAAGAACTTTTTTGAAAAAGACACTACTATCATAATGAACCAGGAAGGAATACACGATGATTTAGTGGAATGTACCCTCTATATATGTATATCACACTGTCTTCCAAACCTGACTGAGCCATATCGCCTTTGATTAAACAAATATATATCAATATATGAAGTACACATGTTTTATAAACTTATTAAACGATGTTACTGTGAACATTATATTCAACAGATATTTGGGATTATCATATGAACGACAGTTTTTTATGCACCAATAAATAACCATAAAGTCATAATATTTACAATCATAATACGGAGACGAACTCTATGGTTATGTCATGGTTAAGCTCATTTAGTTAACATTGAAAGTGTGTCCACAAAACATTTCTAGAACGTATGACATTTGGACGTTTAATAACTTACCGTAATGGTATTTTTCATTCTCTATCCTAAGTAACTAAAGGATCGATTGGAAATTGCCGCTCAGGTACTACTTAAAAGAAGCCCGTGTACTCTTGAGTATACTACAAAGTACTTGGGGTACGGAAAATATTGTTTAAAGTACCCCGGAGTATGGCCGGATACTTTTCAGTATATTTTCCGTACACGGGGAAATTGTAGTTTACTTAAAAGTACCTATTTGTTATATATAAATATTAGTATATTGGTCATTTATACCAGATGTCAAAAGTTGATTTATATCAATAGAGTAGAATTCGCTAAAATTGATATGAACGTATTCCACCAATAATCAATGTGACTCTTATCAGTATTTTCGTAACCGTAATACAATTAATATCGTTGTTTGTTTGTAGATGCGGCCAGTCCGGTCACATCGGAACATCCTGTCAGGATTATTCTTAACAGTGCAGATCCAGCCCAGTGCACAGACCCTCTTGCAGTGCTGCCCTCCATAAAACACATTAGATTGCAGGATGTCACGTGTTCCTTTACCTGGCTACGCAGTCTGTTAAGCTCGCTGCTGACACTCGATCATAAGGTGGTGTGTCTTCTGAGACATTGTGACATAATATCATGTGCCAAAGGCACATACCTTACTAGCGGAGAAGCAATTATACAGACGAGTAAAAATACATTTAACATGATCATAAATAAGTATGACAGCCCCGGTCTGTGGGAGTTTCTCAATGGTCTGAAAATTAAATGTGTGATTCTGGGTGGTAGGAAAGAAGATATGAACGTGGCGCTAAGTACGAACGTGGATTCTGTAAGTGTCCGTCGTCGAAGGAATGCTGTCTATGGTCGCAATTCCATGGATCTAAGTCTGAGAAGTGAAAAGTATCATTTTCAAGTGAAGACTGAATACTCTCTTTCGCATTCACAGAGTCTGACTCTTCATTGTTGGAATGAATGTCCGGAAGTGGATCATATGGATTCTGTGTTGCAGTCACTATCATCGTTCAAACAGCTGGAAACGCTTACAATAGTTGTACGTACATATATCGATATAAAGCTCCCTCAATCATTGAAGTATTTAATTATCTATTGTAATGGATTGAAACCATCCGATTTACGAAAACTTGTGGACATACTATCTGCATGTGCTCAGAAAATTGAGTTAAAGCTGGAATTCGGATGTTCATGCATTAAGGATGAGATTAAGCTGATGGATGGATTGTATTTCTCAGCAGAAGACTCAATCCCGGTGGATGGATACATGGCCATCCAACAGGAACTGCAGACACTGAAGAATATTGAGGTGAAGCGATTCCGAATATACGATAGGATAAGACCCAACATGCGGACTGGTGATGCAGATTCTGCCTGGTCTGTACGTGGCATTTGTGTTGCCGACGACGATCATAATGATTTCGGAAACGTTCAAGATGAAACATATACACATTTCATTAAAAATATTGATCATGAAATCATCAATCGTATTTCAATGCGATTTCTGATATATCCAGCTTCGATCTCATCATGTGACTCATGAATCCATGAACGCAACTACACGACATGATTAGCATATGAAAAATATCATAATGTATGTATTGAAATCTTTGTGTAAATAGAAAAAATATGTCTCACTCGGATATCATATAAAGATGATGTTGTTGTTTATGTAAAAAAAATGAATTAAGAAACAATATAAGTCTATGAAAGGTCTATTGGCAAATGACTCACGTTAATTTACCCACAACGAAATATGAAATATATTTTTATGATTCTAGTTTCTATCAACAAATAAAACGGATTTCTATTTTTTTTATAGTTAACATTTGCACGAGTTTTTCAGTGAAATTCATTAATCATAAAAAAATGATGTCAGTATCATTCCCAAATAGTAAAAGGTAATACCGAACGTCATGTTCATTGATAACAAAAACAAATACGATGTCATCGTTATTGCTGTTTCAGAGCAACACTATACTAGCAAGCACACATCGTCGTTACATTTGTATAATTTATTAAATTTTTGCATAGGTTGATATAAAATATTTTACTCAATACATGCCTTTTCCCAAGTTGTTCATGTATATAAAATAACACATTTATATTATAACATAGTTTCTAGTTAATGTTAAGAACGAGCATTTATATGTTCAATTTTTCAAACTTTGTGCACAACTACTTTTAAAACATTCATCTCCGCATATAAATATTGCAGAAAAACAAACATCTTTGGCTAAAACAATACAACCGCGTGACGTGTTAGATTTCATATTATTCAATTATTTGTTAAATGCACCTTTTGCACAGTTCTTGCCATTCTGACATTTAAGTTTGACACCGTAGTATGAACATGTTGCAGATAGAAATTAACTTAGTAAGATGAAAAATAACAAGAGATGTGTTTGTAAGAAACTCAGAAACACAATGCGCCGCTTTGTAAATATTTATTTTTACTTTTTTAACTTTGTTTTTTTTTTACCTTGAAGGTTGACTTTGACCTTTCACCACTCAACATGTCAATGAGATACACATGCATGCCAAATATCAAGTTGCCATGATCAATATTGCAAAACGTTTCCACATTTTTCGAAACCTAAACGCAAAACCTAAACGAAAAGTGTGACGGCATTTCAGACGGACAGACAGACGGACAGTGCGATCACTATATGCCCACCTTCGGGGGCATAAAAATAAATTGCCTATGTTTAGTTCACACACAGTTTCAGTTTATGTGTAGGGTCTTATAAATGACTATATATATATATATGTGCTCTCACATGTTTTGGTTATGGTGTTCGTTGTGTATTTGTGCTTCTTTGTATTTAAATTGTATAGTTTGTCACAATGTTTGTGAACTTGTTTCCTTTACATAAATAAAGGACAACCTGCTCTTTTAAGGTTTGTCTCCTGATGGTGCAGCCGAAGTTGCATCTTGTTTATATTTTAATGAATTATTAGTTATGTTTTATTTCAAAGGAAACTGCAGCTATGTCAGATAATTATGACAATGCCTTTAAATAAAATAAGTTAAACTGTCTTGTCGTTTATTTTGTAACTATTTTTAATTAATTTATTTTCATAAAATCGGATGAACTGTGTTTTCGTTAAATAAGATTATGACGATAATGATTATGATCATGAAAATTATGCTTAATATTATGATGATGATGATGATGATGATGACGATGATGATGCGAAGACATATGAGGTGAAATTAATGGCGGATGAAAACATGTATCCCCATCCATTCCCTTAACGACAAATAGCAGAAATTTTTATGATTGAATGTAAAAGCATTCTCGGTGAATTGCACGAAAAGTATCTCCTGTTATAAGCCCTAGCGACCTTGATGTTGGACGTGTTGACCTATTTTTAATAGGCGATATTCTCCCCTGTCATTCATGCAGCACACGTATTCATTACTGTAAAAGCAGTTGAAAGATATCTCAAAATAAAAACAAATCGAGATACAAGCTCATACGCCCTTGAAACCATATTGTTTCACCTCAGATCTATAGCGTCGTGTCCCCTCCCCCACATGTAACCAGTACACCATTATGCATGACCGTAAGTCAAAACTTTCGCATATAATAGTTCTGAAATATATTTCCTGTTATATGAACCGCTGTCCGCTTAATCCCTAACCAATATGCATGATCTTAGGACAAAGCATTTTCGAGATATCGTGCTGAAACAAATTAACTGTGACAAGCTCTTGTGACCTTGACCTTTGACATGTTGTCCTCAAAATTGATAGTCGTGTTTCTGTCCTCACAAATAACCCCCATACAATGTGCATGATTAAAAGTCAAAGCATTCTCTAAATATTTCACGGAATCAGAAGGTGTGACTTTCATTTCCGCAGCCTGACCAACCAACCGACCGACGGACAGGGGCAAAGCATATACCCCGTATTAGTTGAAGGGTGGATACTGATGACGAAAATGATGATGATGATGCTGGTGCTGTTAATGATGATCATCATGAACACGATGATGGTAATAATCATTATGATCATGATAGTGATAATAATGAAGTGCAGGAGAAGGGTAGAAGGAAGAAAATGATGACGAATGTTTTGATAACGAAAAAGGTACTTGCGGACGATGCACTTATAAGAATGTGAAACTGACTGTTTTGTTTTTCAATATTCAATCGTACCAACAGCAATTTGAACTTATTGAACCTATCTTCAACAAGAGAAAATTATTATACGAGAACATCCACAACGGTAATATGCCCCAGTCTTTATGAATTTACAACATGTATTGAACTATGCCAATGTAAAACACTTTGTGAAACAAACGATAACACTTGTATACATGTACAATGAATGTTTGAATGCTCTTTAATATCAATAAATTATACGTACCCAGTCTGGCTGTTGAAATAAACTCAAAAGCAGTAACTACAGATTATTCTGCGTTTACAGTGATACAACGAAAAATAACTTTCATGAACTTAAGGAAGACACTTCTTACCCCGGATTGCTCGCGGTATATTAAGACAGCACATACAAAGTTGACATCATAAGTACAATCATACTGAATTTGGAAGGATTAAGAAAAACATTTTTTTTCAAGTAATACTTCTATTATTTTGATTGAATTTCAAATTTATAACAATCAATAAAAACTTGAAAGTGTGAACAATACAAACAAGATACAACGTATCGTATAAGGAAAATGTTACTCTTATGTTCGGTAGTTTTTTCCTCCATTTAACCTCAATGCAGTTCTCCTTGAAACTATCCACCTGCTCAAATTCAACGTTAGTTTTATGGAAATAAAGTTTAAACGAAGGTGTTTTTATTGCAATAATAACCAACAAATTATGAGTTATGATGCATTGCAATTGAACCACTGGAGCGATAACTAGAGTTGTTTCACGATGCATTGGAATAGAACCAAAGGAGCAAAAGCTAGACTAGTTTCACGATGTATTTGAATAAAACCACAGGAGCGACATCTAGAGTTGTTTAACGATGTATTTGAATAGAACCACAGGAGCGACGTCTAGAGTGGTTTAACGATGAATTGGAATAGAACCACAGAAGCGATTGCTAGAGTGGTTTAATGATGCATTGGAATAAATCCACAGCAGCGACATCTAGAGTGGCTTAACGATGTATTTGAATAAAACCACAGGAGCGATAGCTAGAGTGGTTTAACGATGCATTGGAATAGAACCACAGGAGCGATAGCTAACAAAGGTGGTTCACGATGCATTGGAATAGAATCATAGCAACGACATCTAGATCGGTTTCACGATGCATTGGAATAGAACCACAGGGCGATACCTAGATTGGTTTCACGATGTATTGGAATAGAACCACAGGAGCGAAAGCAAGAGTGGTTTAACGATACATTGGAATAAAACCACAGAAGCGATTGCTAGAGTGGTTTAATGATAAATTGGAATAGAACCACGGCAGCGACATCTAGAGTGGCTTTACGATATATTTGAATAGAACCACAGGAGCAATAGCTAGAGTGGTTTAACGATGCATTGGAATAGAACCACAGGAGCGATAGCTAACAAAAGTGGTTCACGATGCATTGGAATAGAACCATAGCAACGACATCTAGATTGGTTTCACGATGTATTGGAATAGAACCACAGGGCGATACCTAGAGTGGTTTCACGATGTATTGGAATACAACCGCAGGAGTAATAGCTAGAGTGGTTTCACGATGCATTAATTGGAATAGAACCAAAGGAGCGATAGCTAGAGTAGTTTCACGATGCATTGGAATAGAACCACAGGAGCGATATAGAGAGTGGTTTTACGATGCACTGGAATAGAACCACATGAGCGATAGCTATAGTAGTTTTACGCTGCATTGGAATCAAACAACATGAGCGATATATACAGTGGTTCCACGATGCCTTGGAATAGAACCACAGGGGCGATAGCTATAGAAGTTTCACGATGCATTGAAATACAACCACAGGATCGATAGTTATATTAGTTTCACGATGCTTTGGAATAGAACCACAAGAGCGATAGCTACATTGGTTTCAAGATGCATTGGAATAGATCCACAAGATTGATAGGTATTGTGGTTTAACGATGAATTGAAATCGAACCACAGGGGCAATAGCTATAGTGGTTTCACGATGCATTGGAATAGATCCACAAGAGTGATAGCTATAGCAGTTTCACGATGCATTGGAACAAAACCACAGAAGCGATAGCTTTAGGCTTTTCATGATATCTAAATTAGTTTCACGCAAGTAAAAGGAAATATAAAAAAAAATGATTTTTTTGCTGTATTGACACACTTTTAATATTCCTGTCTTGTTCATTATCGGTGTGTTCTAATGTTGTAAACAATTACTTTTCACGATATAACTGTATTTAAGAAACACAACATGGCGGATTCCTCATATAATATTTTATGGTTTGTAAAAATTACATAAACAAGCGAATATTCATTTTCAACATTTCAAATTACATGCATTCAATCGACTATTTTAATATTGTAATCGATCTTCTATCCCTAAAATTCATATGTATATGAATGAACACATGAATGCAAATTAGTTTAGTAGTTGTTCATGCATTGAAAGGTATTTTAAAATAAAAATAAACATCATGAATGAATATCATTGAATCAAATATGATTTATTATCACCCATCACTTTACTAATAGCAATTAACACACTTCACACATACATTCATGTGTTTGTCATGTTATGATTTATTGAAATAATTATATAATGAACACAAACTTATGTTACTAGTTGTCATATTACACAAATATCGTAGAAACATTTGATAAACAGAACATGGTTTTGGCGGTATTTGTTTCAAGCAAGTACATTTTGGGTATTAATGGTATTGTAACAAATAGTTATCGTTATGTATATGTATTGCATGTAAAAATGTTATCACTGAAAGTGGTGTACCTGTTTTAATGTATCAATAGACTCAGTTATTCGTACTTAAAACATTCATTAACACACCAGTTTCATAAATATAAACAAAAGCTATTGCTCTGAAAACACCAGGATTGTGTGTGTATGCTTCATGACAACTATGATTGAGGTCGTGTGAATGTTGAAGAAGACTGCCCGTAGTTCATTAGGTCCATCGTCGAAAGAAGCAAGAATACCCGATTTTTTCTTGCCCTAACTATTCGACTCTATGAAACATTTTGAATCCGCTCAGTGCATCCGCAACTGGCCTGCAGGTGTCACATGTAAACCGTATTGTAGTTGTAGTTCAAAGTCAGAGAATGTTGATAGGACTTGCCATCTTTGGGCAAGGTTAGGGTACGTGTTCGGCACAGTCGGCCACATACAACCTGTTACCCTAGGTGCAAACAGCACACCGTGCTTCTATAAAACAGGGTAACAACAATCAGTTTAATGATTCCAAATGACACGTATGTGCTTTCTCAATATTCCTCTAGTATTCAATAGAAACTATTGCACTACAATGTACTATTGAGGAACGTCGTTTGATTTCAAAGTAAAAATAAATGATGCTCTCTCATCTATATAAATGAATAATGTATTTTTTTAAATTACCAATTCAAAGTTGTGACTCGCATAATCATGTATTTAAAAAAAAAACACCTGATGTATTATCAAAGAACGTTTAGACGATCAAGAATATCAAAAGCGATGAAAAGCGCTCTACGGTGGTGAGCGAGATCTCTCTAGTCATTTGGAAAATGAATCTTCCTACACATCAGTAACTGCCCATTGTTGACAGAAATAGAATATACTTCATTCGTGATGCCGCCATTCGCAGTGACTGTATTGTGTTTGAGTGATCTGACACATGTGATTTGGATAAGCAGACTTGTTGATGACACTAACCAGTTTGTACTGCTGGTTCAGCAGCTTTACCTTTGTGTTTCCGTTATCCACAACAGTGATATGACCATAAGGAAGCACACATATTGCTGTGTTTCAGCATGAATAATAACCACATGATACTTTCATAAAAGTAAAACATGTTCTTTATATTTAAAAATGTGTCCTGATATTTCAGTACTGACATTTCCTTTGTACTGTTTAAAATACGCTCCATACCCGACAGCTTGGACAAAATGTTTGGCTTGAATGATAATGAATACTCAATGTTAACAGAATTCTTTTTAAATATGATTCTGTTTGGTGTATTTTGACCAGACATTTTGGAGGTCCTTTTTGCTTTTATCCCATATTAACTTAATGGATATAGTCGTCGTAGGTCGCCAGAAAGGCAGATATTTACTTAATGTTTTACGAAATGCATTGTCTGAAAAGAAACAAAAACACACTTTTCCATCCAAAATATTTTACAAAGGCTACCACAATTTTAAAAAGGGCTACTCGAAACTCCAAGTGCACGCCCCGGATGGGCTACTGTGAACAGCTAGCATTTTTAACCCGCTATTATGACATAAATCTCTTTAATCAATTAACCTGAGTGTGGCAATCGCTAAAATATGATCGATTTATAATCTAGTTTCAATCAGTCATTTCGGTAATATCGCTCTCGTAAGTTAAGGTTATCAAGTACGACAACAATGATGAGTTCATCAATATTATTTAAGATCTTATGCGTTACATTACTGAACATGCTATAATATATATTCGAGGTACATTTATTAAATAGGATCATAGAACTTAACTACTTACCTGCCGGTAACATTTCGAATCTTTGTAAAAAATGCATCATCATATCGTAGTGGTTTAAAATAAGCTTGACCTTGACGCTAGATTTCCACAGGCTTTATTCGAAATTGTGAAGTAGTTCGCTCCACTAACTGAACAGTTTATGCATAACAACGCACTAAGAGCTTCGTCCCAAACATAACTAAAATACCGCAGTACCGCTTTGTCATATGAATAGCAGCCATGATAAGTTAAAGGATACATAACTCGGGAACGTGTGGATTGCTGCGTGTAAAAATTATGTTTTACACTTGATGGTGATAATATGCAAGTTTCAATTCAATCACGTAATCAATGTAGAAAAGGTGCTATTGACAATCGTAGAACGTAAACAACATTAAGTGCGCACACTTCCGACAAACAAAACAACAGCGCGAATCCAGTATTCCGCCTGTCAAAGTTCATTTGCGGTGGAATAATATACCATTTATTAAACTGGCTAGAATAGGTTTTTTGTGATCAAAACTTCTGAGGATTTAACGCTGTAACGTATGATGGCAGTACCAGTATGTATTCAATAATTAGGAAATTCCTTGTCGAAAGTTTTGATACGTGTTTTATAACACAGGTGGTCAGCGTGTGACAATCATAATAATAAGTAAAAACATCATTTCGAATGAAAAATAATCAAATTATAACGAAAAAGCAACTTCTCTGAAACAAATGCCACTTTCAAAAATATATGCAATATATTTAACAAGGTATTCAACTCAAAATGACCCGAAAATAGAGTGCATCGCTTTGAACAGCCATTACTTCATCAATTGTGCAGCGATTTCCATGAGCTTGGTCTTATTATACGCAGAAATGAATTTCTTTTCTGCAAATGTATATATCTTACAATATTGTTTTCATATGCTGGGTCAAATTTTAAGAATTACACGATACACAACTCCTTATTATATATATATATTTGGACGTGATTTTTTTGTTTCTTCAGAGAAGTTGTTTCGTTTTATTTGATTATTGTTCATTCAAAATGATGTTTTTTATTAATTATTATCACAGTCACACGCTAACCACCTGTGTTTTATGACAATTTGAAGTCTGTTTCAATGATTGCTATAACGGGTATTTCGGTACTCCAAACTGACTTTCGTACGTATATAATTCACTATGGGAACCTGATCTTTCACATGATGACTTCAAAATCGCTGACTCTCCTCCCAAGTAACAATCACATCAACTTGCAGGAACGTACGTTGACTGGTTGTCAAGCTTTCATGTAAAAACGCAATGGTCTTTCGCCCGACCATCCAACTAATCAACATACAGGTGCACATCAATATAAAAACTGATCTTCAAAAGTAGGCACACAAACAAAGTCCTAAAATATTTTTATTTACATGTTTTAACACTTAATGAGTGGTATACTTATCATAAATAATAAAGCATATACAATTCAGTATACAGAAATCAATTAAAATCGCGTCATTAAACACAATATTTAAGAAGTATTATAGTATACATAAATCATAAATATAGAACATTTACATTTTGTATTTGCAACATAATTTCATATATCAATACGTTGAAATACATTGAACATAAACAGATATCTCCTTGAAAACACAACAGGCAAGATTGATTCAATATATCCTACCATTCTTATTAAATATGTCCAAATTCCAGAACCAAATAATTTGAATTTGAATCTTTTTTTTAAACAATAGTACTGGTTGTAGTTATATAGGGATTAAGCTGAAGCAGAATAGCAGCGAAGAGGACCTTTCATTTTAATACCCCATCTTTTTTCAGAGGGGGTAATCACTTGATAGTCAAGATGGCGACGTCCATGCCGACAGGTATTTTTCGCCGTTTTATTCCCTTTATTACTTTTGTTCTATTTAAAAATGAAGCCACTTTCCAGCCATTTCAGTAAGAAAGTGTTTAGCTATATAAATATATATAAATTAAGTATAAAAATTAGCTTTATATCCCAACTAAACTCGCTGCAAATTTTCTTAGTGGAGCTGTAATAAGGTCATCCCGCTAAGAAATTTCGCAGCGAGATAATTCAAGATATAATAATTCAAAATAAATGCTATTACTTTCTTGCTGATATAGCTGGAAAATGAGCGGCATTACAAAACAGTAATACAAGTAATAAAGGGTGTAACATGGCGAAAAATATCTGTCCGGCATGGAAGTCGCCATCTTGACTATCAGGTGATTACCCCTTCTGTTTTTGTCCCTTTTGTATGTGTCATTGTTCTTGTAAATAAAGAACACATAATGTATTTTAATTGGTTATTTACAATTGTATAGAGTAACATAAAGTATTCCTATATATAAACATCAAATTATATTTGATAAAGAACACCCCTCATGCCTATAAGCTAAATGGATGATCACTACTGAACACCCCTCATGCCTATAAGCTAAATGGATGATCACTACTGAACACCCCTCATGCCTATAAGCTAAATGGATGATCACTACTGAACACCCCTCATGCCTATAAGCTAAATGGATGATCACTACTGAACACCCCTCATGCCTATAAGCTAAATGGATGATCACTACTGAACACCCCTCATGCCTATAAGCTAAATG